>JAUBNY010000764.1:0-22915 GCA_032275445.1 Crypturellus soui
GGTTATTTCTCCCCAGGTGCAGGACCGTGCACTTGGCCTTGTTGAATTTCATGAGATTTTTGACCACCCAGTTGTCTAGTCTGTCCAATGTTACATAGAAAGATGTTAGAGAATGAAACTGCAAGAAAAGAAATGGTAGGTTCTAGTTTTACTTTTTATCTAGTCTGACCCGTTTTCTTTATCACAGAAGAACCCGTTTCCACTCCTGTAATGTCTTTGCCCAACAGGTAGTAGAAGATACTTTTTTCTTTGTAGTGAGACAAAAATCATCAGTGAAACTCTGTTTTGTCCCAAATACTCTGATCATTTCTAATTAGATGCTATGATTTGTCAGGATTTTCTATGCCTTATGGTTAACATTGCAGGGAGATGGATGTCTCAATACCCTGTAAGTCTAAGATCACCTTGCTTTCTATTTCTCTGTCTTTTGGACAGCACTCATGCTGGCCGTGCTCACTGATAGCATTTTAGTAGCTATTGTTAGTGATCAGATGCTTCTGATGATACTAGCCTTTTTTATCAGTCTTGGATACAACAGAACATGGAGATACATTTACAAGATTAGGACTCTAATTTTAAAAGTAGGCTTAGTGCCAGGAATGCAGAGATGGGTAATCATTATTATTAATAAGAAACAAATTTTTTTTTTTTTTTTTTTTTTTTTTTTCCCAGTTTGCACTAAGACACAAGAAGTTTTAGTGATGTTGTGGAGAAAAACTAGTTCTAAAGATTTTACTTGCTCTGTTGTTTTAAATTGTTTTCAATTAATCTCTGAGCTTTTTCAAGGATAATGACACACATCATTTGCTTTGCTTTCCCACAATTGATTTTTCTTTATAGCTTAGCACTTCAGGGTGAATGTCCTATGAATCACTTCAGCCACTGGTTTTACCAACTCTTAAACTGTGATCATGTTGCTTACTTGTGAATATGATGGAGGAATTCTATGAAGACAGGAGATGAGTATATGTTTTTGATTTTACTGCAGTCTATGTTTTGCAAGAAATGGGTAGATCAAAGACAATTCAGATCAATGTGCTGTAGCCTTAACTACTGAATCCATTTCCAGGATGACAAGCAGTATCCTGATCTGAACTTCTAATTTTGTTACTTTTGAGCTTGAGAAATTCTATTTATTTATTTATTTAAGAAAGACTGAAGGCCTAATCATTGTATTTAGGAAAAAACAGGGTTTGCATGGGTTTTGACAAGGGAAAACAGACATATATGAAATAAAGCACTGGAGATAAGGAGAAAGTAAAACAACTTTTTTTTTCAGTATGGGAACATAAGAAACCTGCTCTATCTGAGAGCTGACTTTTTTGTTTTGAGCAGGACTTTGGGGCAGAGGTCCCTTCCAAACTGAATGTATTATTTTCTATCACACCAGATATCAGAAACTACATGATTAATATATTTCTTTGGAGATATAAGGGATAGCAAGATAAATATTTAATACTCAGCAGATCAGGCATGTCATTCACTGGTGTATTTGGGAGACAATAGTTCATCATTCCCTAGTGTCTGAGAATACTGATATCCAGATACTCTTTTACCATACAGACACTTAGCTTATTTGGAAGCAGAATTGTTTTCCACTGTAGCTTTAAACTGATTTATTTTCTACAGCATAATTAAATGCCTTTCCTACCAGAAAGGAAAAGAGCATTTTATTTTCTTTAAAAAAAAAAAAATCCCTGTGATTCATTCTTGGAAATGCAGAGATCTGTGTTGCCTAAATCCTTACAAGTGCCTTAAGTGATTTAGGAGACCAGTCCCCAACAGTCTCCTTAATATGACTGACTTTGGTTATTAGCTGAAGTCAGAGGGAATTGAGCTTATATATGCCTTCTTTAAAAACTATTACTACTTATATTTCACAGCATATTTTAACTGTGTTTTAAAAACAGTAATAGTTTGATTCATGTCCTATGCTGGAAGAATTTGATATTTAAAACTAAATTGTCTCCCTTATTCAACAAAACATAATTATAATCAGCAGCGCTAAACATTAGAGCATATGTCACACACATATGAAAAAAAAAACACAAGAAAAAATATTTTTCTTGTCCAAATGCCAGAGCATTCTGCAAGGTTAGGAGAAGTGGTTTCCAGACAGCTTTAGACAAAGAGTTTTTCAAGGTTTTCATGACAGGAGCAACAGGAAATTCTAATATTGAGACTCCCTCTGTGTTAGTCCCACTTTTTCACATACTGAGTTTTCCATAGTAAAAAAAATAACTGTTAGACTTGTTAGTTCTGATTAATAATGAATTTTGCTATTGAGAAACATACCATCTGTCCCTAAATGTAGTTTCTTGGGCATCTTCTAACGCACCTGCCTAGTTTGAAAGACTATTCTTTCCTTTAGAGTGAATGGATTCATTTAATTTTCTCTAGAGGGTGATCTGAGACATGTGAACTAGATAGTGCTAAGCACAATGTTCATGTGGACTTTACAGTTTACTTGCTAAATAAGCAAGTAAACTGTTTACTTGCTAATACTTGCTAAATGTCACTGCACTTCAATGTAAAAGAAGGGTTTGCTGTAGCAAACTTCCTCCTTCCGTTTTCCCTTACCCTTTTCTTCTCCCTTACCTTTTTCATGTCCCTGTACTCCTTTCCATTTCTCTGTCCTCTTTCCCTTCACCTTTCTTTTCTCCTGTCACAGGAAACCTTTCCAGGAACAAATAATGTGGAAGACAAATGTTTGCACCAGCAGTACAGATGGAACTTGAGCTATGGTAGCAACTCACATCATCTCCTTGTGTTCCTGAAACAAAGCAGCAAAATTGTTATAACAACTAATGTTAAACAAGCCTAAAAACTTTGTACAAACTAAGGCTACTTAAGGTAAAATGCAGTCTTCTCTTCAATAGATAATAAAGGCACTAGTAATATATGAAGTCCATGAATCATATAGGTATTTCTTTTTGTTTCTTTTGTAAGGTTCCGTCACCTGCTGGGAAGACTTTTCTCACACATCTGTCAGTTGGTCTAGAGTGGAGCATTTTTCTCTTTTAAGGAGCATGCAGACAAAACACATTGTGGGAAGAGGAAATCTGTCTACAATAACAAATGCAAGAGAAAGAAGGGGATGGACTGTTACTTGGAAGAGAAATCTCTTTATGATCTGAATAGGTCCCTTATCTTCTACAAATACAACAGCAACAAGAGCAAGACTATGGAAAATGTGGGCCCGCTGCTGAACAGAATGGGTACCTGGGCGACAGAGGATACAGAGAAGGCAGAGTTACTAAATACATTATTGACTCAGGTTGCTGCTGTCCTCCTACCCTTGTGGCTGCCTATGCTGAGAAGAAAGCCAGGGGTTTGTGCAAACAGAGGGACATCTCTGCAGCTGTTGGGAGCATACAAAACCCATCCTGGAGCTCCTGCAGTGCCCTCCACCTCTGGAAGGTGATGCCTACAGCAAAGCACGTCCTGGCTCCTGCTGGTCTTGCTCAGAGCAAGGAGAAACAGAGAGGTCCTTGACCATCTGTCTCCTTCCTGACTGGCCCAGGGGCCTGCTGTCGCCTCCTGTCTCCCTGCCTCACTGGCGTGGTGCACAGTGGGGATCAACCTGGCTGCTGTGGTAGAAGGGAGTGTGCAGCTCCCCCGGCCCTCGGCCTCACACAGAGTGCACAGTGGTGGAAGGCAGGAGCTCATGGCTGGATGTTGCCTTGTAGGAGTTTTATCACCAAAATACTGCTCTGTTGGGTGTTTAGGGGTCATGTGGTTGAGCAGGGAAGTTGCACTAGATGATCTCTAGAGGTCCCTTCCGACCTTAACCATTCTGTGATTCTGTGATTCTGTGATTCTGTGTGACTTCTGTCTTTACTGCTAAGACTAGTTCCCATGAACTACAGAGTCCAGCGACTTAAGAGAGAATCAGGAGAGAGGAACACTTCCGCTGGTTGAGGAAGATTGGGTTAGGGATTATTTAGTCAAACTGGACACCCATAAATCTACGGGTGCAGATGAGATTGCACCCAAGAGTGCTGAGGGAACTGGCAGGAGTTATTGCTCAGCCACTTTCCATCATCTTTGAGATGTCATGGAGAGCAGGGGAGGTGCTGGAGGACTGGAGGAAACCAAAATCACTCCAAGTCTTCAAAAAGGCTGAGAAGGAGGAGCCAGGAAACTACAGGCTAGTCAGCCTCAACTCCATCCCTGGAGCTACGTCCAGCTCATCCTGGAGACCATCTGTGAGCATGTCAAGGAAAAGAAGATGATGAGTAGTAGTCAGCATAAGTTCACCAAGGGGAAGGTTTAAACAACCTGATAGTTTTCTATAGTGGGATGACTAGATGCATGGATGAGGGGAGAGCAGTAGATGTTGTCAACCTGGACTTCAGCAAGGCTTTCAACACTATCTGCCATAATATCCCCATGGGGAAGCTCAGGAAGTATGGGTTAGGTGAGTGGAGAGGGTTAGGTGAGTGGAGAGTGGGGTGGATCAAAAACTGCCTGGATGGCAGAGCTCAGAGTCTTGTGATAAATGGGACTAATGGGTTGGAGGCCTGTGGTCAGTGGTGTGTTGTAGGGGTCAGTACTGCATCTACTGCTGTTCAGTTTAATCGTTAATGACTTGGATGAGGGGACAGAGTCACCCTCAGCAAGTTTGCAGATGATACAAAACTAGGCAGAGTGACTAACACTCCCGAGGGCTGCGCTGCCATTCAGAGGTACTGGGAGAGGCTAGACAGCTGGAACTCATGAGGTTCAACAAGGACAAATGCAGTGTCCTGCGTATGGGGAGGAATAACCCCAGGCACCATTATAGATTAGGGGTTGACCTGCTGGAAAGCAGCTCCACATAGAGGGATTTCGGAGTCCTGGTTGACAACAGGTTAGCCATGAGTCAGCAATGTGCCCTTGTGGCCAAGAAGACCAATGGGATCCTGGTCTGCATCAGGAGGAGCATTGCCAGCAGGACCAGGAAGGAGATCCTGCCCCTCTTCTTCACTGTGAGTGTGACAGAGCCCTGGAACAGGCTGCCCAGAGAGGTCGTGGACTCTCCTCCACAGGAAAATTTCCAAACCCACTTGGATGCAACTCTGTGCCACGTGCTCTAGGCGTCCCTGCTTGAGCAGAGGAGATTGAACAAGATGATCTCCAGAGGTCCCTTCCAACCTCAACCACTCTGATTTTGTGAAAACTGAGATCTAGGAAGAAGTTAGGATTTCTTTTCTTCACTACCTATCATGTAAGTATCTACAACTTTTAATCTTGTATAATATCCATGATGATAGGTTTGTTTGTTTGTTTATTTGTATTTGCAGTATATTCATCTGATTCAGCTCTAAATGGTACAGAAAATATACCACTACGGAGTCAGGTAACTCTCCTGAAAAGGGACCAGGAATGGCAAGGAATGATAATGAATCCATGCTAGATCTCTAAAAAGACTGAAAGGAAAAGATAGAGTAGTAAAAGGAATGGATTTTAATAAAATAATTGCCTCAAACATAAATTACTAAATTAGAAAAGGCTCTTTAAGCCTTTGTTTTCACTAAGTCAGTTTAGACAAAATATCAGAAAATGAGGTCTTTGGTGACTAGAAAAGATAGCTAAGACAAATCCTGCAGAAAGTAGCTAAACATTTAAATTTTAGCTCATAACGAGAATACAATTAGCTTAAAATTCAAACTAAACTCAGATTAATACGGAGTCCTAAAGGCAGAACTCATCAGTCATCAAAATATAACTAATGCATCAAATATGAAAAGCCAGAACATGTCAGTGAAAATCCAAGGTTTTCCGAGGATTACCTGATTTTTGTTTTGTTATTTAAAAGAGTGCCCTCTGATAAATTGTTTGTTGCCACATAACAGGTAACAAAGTTACTGGATGAAATGTTGTGTTTCTGTTAAATATTTTATGTCCACGGCATTATTCATAAACAATTTACACTCTGCAGTGAGGTAATTGTGCAGGGAAATCATGCAGCACAGCTGAGCCGATGTCATGGTACAAAGTCAGCATTTATCAATGCAACGAACGTTTCTCCAATGGAGATGATGTATTTGAGACGCGGGGGGATGTGGAGGATGAATTGGCCCTTTCAGTGCTTTTCCCTGCTGACGCTCACTAGCAGCTGTGCTAACAAGCAGGTGCTGTTTCAGAAATAGGGGGCTGCTTCTCCAGGAAAGAGCTCTTCCTGGGCACTTCTGGTGCGAGCTGCTGTTCTTGACCCCGTGTCTCCAAATGGCACCCACACTGTCTCACAAGGAGCTCTTGTGCTCCTCTGTATCTGTCTGTGCAGCTATATTTAACATACTGCATGATGAAAAG
This sequence comes from Crypturellus soui, assembly GCA_032275445.1. Classification (NCBI taxonomy): domain Eukaryota; kingdom Metazoa; phylum Chordata; class Aves; order Tinamiformes; family Tinamidae; genus Crypturellus; species Crypturellus soui. The sequence goes on from JAUBNY010000764.1 coordinate 6,298, forward strand.
CTCTCCTGTAAAGAAAGCAGCTCCTCAAACTCATTGCATGCAGAAAAGATGGATAAATAACCCCACGATGATTGCTCTCTGTTATGCATGCTCCTTTCCCCAATACCTTCACCATCCAGGCACTTATTTTAATATTCCAAGAATGAACAAAGATGACCTTAAGAACAAAACTAAACTAAACTAATACAACCTAACAAAAGCTTTCAGTTCCATTGCTCCTTCCCTGGCCTTGCAACAAATATATCAAAAATATTCAAACTCTACCCTATTAGTACGTTTATGAACTATCTGAAGATCAGTGATACTGTAAGAAAATAACAAAGTAGAATATACAATATAATTAAATCCATCATTAAAACTGGATTTCATGCAATACATCACTGTTTCTGATGGTTAACACTCAAGGAGGGATGAAGGAAAACACTGAACCTCAATGTTCTTTCAAATATGATCTTTCTACTTCCCCCAAAAAAAAGTTTCATAGGTATAGCCATCATAAAGCTACAAGCCCATTATCCTCTTTATTAACAATAGAGACAAGAGGTACATTCTTGTCTGGTTCATCCTGTTCCTTAGATAGGAGATGTAAGATCTCATGAAGGGAAAGTTCTTGTCTCTCCTGCAGAGACACTGTCCTCTTCAAGATAAGGAACACTATTGTAAATAAAGCCGAAGAAAATATTAGAATCCTTAGAATTAACCTCTAAAGTCAATGTAAAATTACGTTTTTATTTATTTTTTTTCATTAACAGGATGTTATTCTTGTTCCTCAAGGTCTCTTAGTAAAAAAAAAAAAGAGAGTAAAAAGTTTTGTTAAAAAATATTACATTTTGAGAAGCATTAAACCTAAAATGAGAAGAAGATTCTTATTCTTCATATTGTAGGATCTCTGTCTATAGATATCACACTCTGAACATTCGTGATTTTTGATAGTCACAGAATCAGTATATCAACTTTCTGAATCATTTTTTATTCTTTATGAATATTGTCCTGAAGGCACAAAGGAAAAAAGTACAAAAGAAAAATAGGAATTATCTCCTGTGAAGTTATTTGTAAATTACAGAAGTAGTCAACTAGTCTAGAATTAGTAGAAAATTAATCAAATGAGAATTCAGTTATCGAATTTCAGTCCAAATATGTCCTAAAGGAGATCTGCAGATATAAAAGATACAAAAGAAAAGGATACATGACTTGGAATGGGCAGACTACTGTAAGATTAATGCAGGGATGTAGCCTGTCCTGTGATTTGACTTGTACCTTCCAATTCTTCTCCCTCTACCACTTAAAAAATACATAAAAACGGAGTTCCTGCAGTTTCAGCTGAGGAGACAGAAATCCCTGCTGAGAATATAACTTTCACACATGATTTGTGGAGTGCTTGTCGTGCATTCTACTGGAAAAGAAATTTGTTTTTTGACTTGTGTATCAACACTGTGTCAGCTCAGCTTGTCCTGCTGCTCTTTGCCTTGGGAACTGCACAAAGACAAGCTCTGAAAAATTCATCTCATTCATAGGTAGGGTTTTGAAACCCTTTTGTGAGTCCCTGGTTCCTGGAGGAAGCAGTGGAGAGAACATCTGGATTTAAAGACATATCTATATGATTTTTTAACACCAGTATGAAGAAGTAGGGAGAAATAAATAAATGAAATGAGAAGAGCTCGCTTGTGATTACTGGCAGAGACATGCAATTAAACATACCTGTTTAGTTGAAATATTTGCCTGGATTTTCCTGTTTTCCATCTCCTGTCATCTTAGTTGGAGCATGAGTATTGTCCAAGAGAAATCTTGTCTATGCTCTGTAAAGCATGATGAACAGGGGTTTTCCTGCTAGCTCTGTCCATTTCAACATGGCTAAAATTCAATAACAGCACATTCTTTCTTCCTAAAAATATTCATAGACCCTTAGAAAGAAGATAATTTGTACATAACACTGATCCATATTAATCTTTCCTGAATAAATCTGGGGTGACACTTTTATTCCATTAAAAAAATGCACTGGCTCTTACATGGCAAGAGACTCTGCTGTTCTAGATGAAGTGTGTCTATTTGTAAAATCATTCAGAATAACTATTGTGATTGAAATTTACAACCTATATTAATATTTAAGTATAAGCAAGTCTTGCCATATGTTTCATCATATGTTTTCTTGTATAAAACATTAGTTGCTATGTGTTTTAGACTTTGTGAATGGACAAGTAATGTAAACTTATCTCTGTAATGATATTGCTGGAAAAAATTTACAAATTTATCAGTTCCTGTTGATTTCAGTTTAAGTAAAATAAAACCATATATATCTTGAGTAAAATTAAACTTGAACCCTTGCTGTTTTTCACCTTTCGGAAATTCCAAACAACAAATTCACTCTTTAAAAATAATAATCTAGTCAGTGTAAGAAAATAAAGGACTAGACTACAAGCTTGTATAAATCAAGATAGATATATGGAAAATGAACGATGTCGGTTTACATCAGCTAATAGAGCTGGCCTAGGATTTATGTAACAGTATTACATAATTTTTTTTTTACTAGAGCCTTATAATAATTTTCTAGAAATGCACCAACTACTATATCATCTCAAAAGGCAACTAAGTGTCCTACAGCCTTACACAGATTTTCAAAGATGTTGCTGCAGCTTTAAAAACATCCTAGCTCTTCTGGAAAATGTACCCATAAATATCTATTTAACCCGTAATTGAAACTGCTATGCTTAAGAAACCACAATCACCAGACTGTTCCTTACTGCAGATAAAAATAGCACAGTAATGATCAGTTCCATAACAGGAGACTTGCTAGTTTAGTCCTAATCAAAACACCTGGATTCAGGACAGGACCAAGAGTAAACAGCCTCTCTTTTTGTCTTGGTCCCATTAGTAAGGACCTATATACTCAGAAATGCACTTACATTCATATCAGTAGTCTAATCTGCTTTCCAGTATTTTTATGGTTTAGAAATAATACTATGAAAACAAGGAGGATAAAAAGCAGGGAAAATATAATTTAATCACTTAGAACACCTGCTGACAGAAACCCAAGCCTTTTAACAAAGAACACGTGTTACATCTTGGTCGAAGACAGGCTGTACTCTGAACACCTGGCAGACAGAAATAATTTTTTATGAGCTGCAAATTAATTATCATTATTGTATGGTTACATACTTACTACATTCACCATATTCCAACTGGCTTGTTTACTCAGAAAAAAAGCAGAGAAGCAAACAAATGATCAACAAATAATTAAAACCTCTTCCATTCCATATCCTCCCTCTACCACCCACATTTTCAGTTAGGCTCTTCAGTTGTCACATTCTTTTTTTATTTGACCCTATATCTTTTGTTTCTTGCTTGTGAAATCACTGGGCAGTGTTATGTTGAATGTCAGAGGCCTAATCTTTCCTGAATTGGCCTCTTTATAATACTTTATAATATATACTTTATAATACTCTCGCTTACATGGAGAGGTATTTTCAAAGAGGAAATGAGGAGAGGTAGCAATATCATCTCACATTTTCTGGTCTAAATGCCTTTTTTTTTTCTCTAGAGCTAATGACAACTGAAAACTGCATCAGTCTTGAGGTGACAGGTAGAGAATTGCATATGATTCTGCAGAAGAAGGATTATTCAAATACATTTACAAAGCAGGTTTTGGGTGTCAGTACAGGAAATTCTCTACTACAGCGTGGGTTTTTTAGCTAGCTCTGATGTACAAATGTGCAATCATCACTCATCCCAGAAGAAGGGAAAGGGCTCTCAGTCTCGAGACTCCTCAGGCAGTATCCCGACCCGAGGGGAGGAAATGGGGATCAGCGCCTCGACGGATCAAAAATTTACGATGGAATCTTCCCTCTCACTAGGCGGCACTCCAGTCCGAGGGGAGGAAAGGGGGATCAGTCCATCGACTGATCTCACAGTTACAATGGATTCCTCCCTGCTCTTTTTCCTCCTGAGTTCACCTTGTATACTTTTCATTCAGGTGGAGCTTGAGTGACTATAGTCATACTTATTATTGCTATTGATCAGTTAAAAAGTTTCTTGCTTTCATTTACTTTCATTATTTCATTGCACAGTCAACTGTAAACCTAGAACACATACTCAGTGAGGAGTGGTCATACCTTAGAGGCAGATTACTTTTGGGATGAAGGTCTGTGTTAGCAGTGAAATGAGCTTATAATGAGCAAAGTTCCAGCAAAGTTCATCCAAAAGGAATGATTTGCCACCTTTGCTGGCTCAGCACTGGAGATCTTATCATATATCCCCCGTTGGGCAGCTACTGTGCAGCTTACCAGCAGCCCAGCACACAGAGTGCAGCAGAGTTTGCCTGCGGTGTCTTCACTCCGCGGTGTCTTCACTTTTTTTTTTTTTTTAGCCGGTTGGGAATGGACAATACAAACATCTATTTCACCAAGATTGTTTCAGTAGTGTTTTGGTTGGTTCACTGGCTGGTTTGGTTTGTGGTTTTGTTTGTTTTTGACTGATCAAACTTCCTTACCTGGACATCTAAATAGAAAATCCTTTTTATTAGATATACTTTGAGTTGCACTTTGGAAAAATAGGCTAGTGGCTCACATACCAAAAAAGGATGAAGGTCAGATTTTTAAGAGCTGGTCCTCAGATGATTTTCTTGAATTCCTGTGAACTGTATGTCTGCATAAGAGGCTGCTAGAGGAGAAAGGTAATCGTGCTACCAAAAAATTGTTTTGTGCCAAATTAGGACCACCAACCTTCAGAAACGTGTCAAGGAGAGGAATGTTTTTTGCCAAATTCTAAAAATCATAGTCAGTATCTGCATGTTGCCAATGTCATCATTATTGTTACTGCTGTAAATCAGATATATAAGATTTAGGTCCAATTACCAGGCTTGTTTTGAAGATACCGGAACATCATGTTTTCTCATAATTGCAAAATACAGCAATGTAACACCTAAGGGGAATTGCAGCAGCAGTACAGTCTTCATGAATTCATCTGGAATCTGTCTAGGGGTAGGAGTCAATTGATATTTTACAAGTCTGTCACGGTGGTTAACGACCTACAGTATATTGAATTTTAGTTTCTCAGTCTTTTTTGTACATCTTGGACAGGACTGAAAGCTTTTGGTTAATATTTTCATTACTCAAAGGACCAAAGGGGATAATGAGATGGTATGTTTTGATTGTTTGCTTCACTTCAAAATCTTTATGGAAAATATGGACATGCAAAAGGCCCAGGCTAAAGTCGTTTTAAGAAACAGTAAATTGTTAATTTGAGACAACACAGAAGTCAATAAAGTAAAAAAATTACTTTGCACGTGAAAATGGAAATCAATATAAACAGAACAAAATAAACATTTTAATAAACATTTAATATCACATACATATACACTCAGGTCAAGAGTTATAATGTTTGCTGTGCCTAATGAAATGCATTTTTTACTGAAAGGGTTATTCAGTCTTAAGGAGATTACTGAATTCTTAGCAGCTGCTACAGTATGGAAATATAATACTTTAATGGCTAGTTTCTTCAGTCATAGAATTTGAATTGCAAGCATGTAGGTCTATAAATAACATCTTAAGGTTGCCAACTTTGTCAGCTCATTCAAGTATTTTCATTTAAAAAGGACCCAGCTAATTAAAATTAGCACTGAAATTATTCTTTAAACTGTATGAAATTACTATTTTTAACATTTTATAAGCATATTTTTGATAAGTAATGGATCAGAGGTATCAAATATGTTCTGTAATTTGAAATGCTGTGCAGACTTTATCCCAAATAAATAAATTTAATCTAAAATAAAAAAAAATGAATTTTTGAAGACGGTGTGCCATACTGCAGGTTTGCAGATTTATTCCATCATGTGCCTCCAGTAAGAACTCTAGAATGAAATCTGTTGTTTCACTCCGAATGTCTTGTGAGGTTGCATTAGCTGAGCTAGCAATAAATTAAAATTCTTGTTTCATAACAATAAAAGACAGTATTTGAGAAGACTGTCATTCTGGGCAGCCATAACTTCTTTGGTCTAGATTAAAACTCATTTAAATCTTGGCTTGATTCAAGAAAAGTAAGATTAGAAATGACAGCCCACATAAATTTCTATTCTTTGCTCCTGTTGTGTCAAGTAAACCTTTTCAATTCACCTATATATTGCAAGTAGGGCTCTGCAACCTATGCAAGAGGTGCTGGAAGTCAAGGCAAGGATATGTGTGCAGGTTGCTAGGGCTAGCATCTAGGCAGCGTGCTGGCTGGCCCATGGCTCAATGCTGGACCAGCTCCAGGATTTCTTCGGGGGGGCCAAGGACCTGCAGGAACACCGAAAGCAAGTGGCCAGCACTCAGCGACCTCTGCCTCTTCTGCAACAGCTGTGCCTCTTCCCACGACTCCTGCTCCAGCTTTAGGAGGCAGCCGCACAGCTCATGCTAAAGCCTCGTGTTTGCTGCCCGCAGTGCCACGAGGTGAAAATAGTTTTCACACATCTACAATGTTGGCTGTATTTAAAAGAACCCCAGTGTGCTTATTGGTGGAGAGATATGAGCTGCATGCATTAGTGCTTAATGAGAATGCTTAAATTAGTAGTCTCAGACATCTAAAGAGAGAAACAGATACACAGTAAAGTACATTTGAGGTTCTGCATCTAAATGCCATTTTCCAGAATCTTGCTGTGAGCCAGTGCTGTCTTGTTATTAATACTTTATAATATTGCCTAATATTAACCTATTTATATTTATAAATATAATATATAGTATAATATATATAACATTTAATACTTATAATATTACCTAATAATACCTAATGTTACCAGGTTCCCCTCCTGTAGAATCTTCATTTCCTCTTCTTTAATCGTTTCAGAAATCTAGCAGCAGAAACTATCATATTATTAATCCTGCATATTTTTTACATGAATTGATACCTTGATGGTATTTGTATCTACAAATAACTTTTCAACACACCTGTTTCAAGTGGATGATACCAATCCATACTAATCATGAGAAGAGAAAACAAAAACAATAACCAAACCCTCCACCCGCAACTACTCAGTGAAGCAAAAAATGTCTGTGCTATAACTCAAAACACTTTCCACATAGCTCATCAGGGATAGACGACACATACTTTGGAAGGGATTTGTTCAACCAATTTAGAAAAAAGTTGTTTAAGTCTGGCTACAATTAATTAAACATAGCTTTTATATGTGGACTATTATCTTTAACTCCAGGATTTCTTTAGACTTCTGGAATTTATTAACATGCTATGTTGACTAGTCTATATATAGTCTATAAATGACTATTTTTTTTAGACTGGAGAGCATTTAGATAGGAGTGATAACCATAGAAAAACTCCTAACATGAATGTCCCGTTCTGGCATAAAAATTGCCTCTGCCATAAGTAGTAACAGATGTTCAGGGTTTTGCAGTTCGGATTCAAAATTGGCAAAAAACAAAGGTATTTTTGGCTGCAGTGCCTTAATTCCTATCAGTTTTATTTACACATAGAGAGAACATATGTGATCAAGGAAAAATCTTTTTTTTTTTTTTAGTTATTACTAAAATCAATCAAGGGAGTGGGTGGCAAGGCAACACTCCCACTCCCAGTCACAGAGTTCAGGTCAGATCCAATCTTAGCCCGACACCTGCTCAATGTTTTATGTTTAAGGAAGTGTGGGCGAAGAAGACCCTGCTGTTGAGTAATGGGATTCAAGTCAGATCCATGGGGGTAGACCTGACTTTAGTCCTAGACGTGGTCAACAGTTTATAACTAGAGTTACTCAAAGGAATTTCTTAAAGAAAACCCTCCTGTCAAGTTACAAGGTTCAGAAAGGACCCTTGCTTTCTAAACAGGCATTGCTGGACAATCCTGTGCTCATGCAGGAACACTGCACAGCAATTGAAGGGGGCTCTCAGTATCAGAAGCACTGAAAGCACTGCCTACAGGTAGGAGAGCTGCCCAAGGCAGCCTCTTGACCCACACCCATGCAGTGATGTTGCTGAACATGCATGTGCAAGTGCAGTCTGCATGCAGAGGTTTGAGGACAGAGAGGCCCCGGACAGCTGGCAGCAATGTTGACCATCTACTGCTCCAGCTCCTTGCTCCAGCCACTCTCACCAGTCTGTGGCTCTTTCTCTTTCCCTGCTCCAGGACCAACCAGCAGATGCTGTTGAAGGCAGAAAAGCTGAAAGGCAGCTGCTAAAAAAACAAAGTTCCCCATATTTACTGGCTGTGTACTCCCCCAGCCCACCCTAAGGCTTGTGTCAATGGCCTGGGGCATCAGGCACCAACCGCTCTCGTCCTGGACACAGGAGCAGCTCTGGGAGCAAAGAGCCTAGGCCAAGCCCATGCCCACGGGAGCTTCCCTGTTACCTTGTGCACAACACTTCATTTTCTTGTTTCCTTGCTCTTCCTAGAGAATCCCCTCCCAGTCACCTCACTCTTCTATAGAATCCTCTCCCAAACACCTCACTCTTCTGTGGAGGAAAGGGAAAAGGCTGAACTCTTCCTCCTGCCTTCCTTGAAATAAAGAGGAACCAGGTCCTTGCAGCACCTCTGTTCCTGAAGGCTGGTGCAAGTGGAGGAAGGAGCTGAGGTGATGGTGAGAGCAGACCTGAGCTGGGGATGCAGGGCAGCTTATGGCTCTGGCCAGGCACGTGGGCTGCTGCCGCTCGCTCGCTGCTCTGCAGGGGCTGCCCACAGCTCCTTGCGTGGGAGCAGCCACCTGATCCTGTCCCTCTGCTAAAGGACCAGGCCTGAGCATCCCGCTGATGCGCCTAGTGGGAGGGAGGACCTTTCTGCAGGAGCTCTGGCGGGAGGGAGAGCTGCCGTGGCAGCGAGCGCCCAGGGCAGATGCTCGGATGTTTGCAGTGCAGGGGACTGTATGGGGAGCACAGGCAGCTGGTGCATGGGCAGAGAGCTCGTCCTTCTGTGCTCTGAGCTCTCATCTCTGCATATGTCTTCTCACAGCTTGCAGAGCAAGTGGCAGGGCTTGCAGATGGTAGGAGGTTTTCCGCCAATCATCAAGGAACACTGGATAAGATCCTCAATATGAAGAAGGTGGCATGAACAGCCGCTACAGCAGTAGAACATCAAACACCCACATGTGGGGATATTGGACCGCAGGCTGCTGGCTGTACTCATGAGTGGCCGGAAGCACAGCTGGAACCCAAGGGTGAGAGCATGGCTGTGGATAGGAACCCTGTCACCTTTCTCTGCAGGAGCTTTGAAACCTTGGAGCCCACATCAGAGTGCCCTGAGGAGAGTCAGCAGGCAGTGGACAAGCAGGTGGTTGATGAAGTCTCCCTGCTTCAGACACAGGGAAGGGCACAGGGAGCTGTGCCCCACTATGAGCGACAAGCCATCCTGAGGCATTTCACCCTCAGGATCTTCAGAAATTGACTCTGTTGCAGTTGGTGCCTCCAGGGCAGAGAACGTGATCAGTGAAAGGGCAAAGGAGGCAATAAGCAGCTGCTGGTGATGCATGGAGTCTCCAGAAAGGAGATAGTGGGACAGATGCCTCCCAAGACGACGCACCTCAGGATAGGCAGCAGAGTTGGGGAGAAAGAGAAAGATGTCAGGCCAAGGCTCTCCACTCTTGATACCCAGCAGTGGATATTCCCCTTGTGGCGGCATCCCCAAGACAACTGCTTTCCCTCTAGCTTTGCATGAACCTTGCAGAATGCCTTGAATATGGCCAAGGACTTGGCACTGCCATCATGGTGCTGGGTTCCTGCTATTAGAAGGAGCATCAAGAGCATCCTGGGCACCTTAGATAAGCTTCCCAGAAGAGGCTGTGGCAAATCAGGGTTCAATCTCTTCTCCAAAAACAACTGAAAATAGGACAAGAGAGAACAGCTTCAACTTGCATCAGGGGGAGGTTCAGGCTAAATATTAGGAAAAAAATCTACATGGAAGGAGTAGTCAAGCATTGGAACGGGCTGCCCAGGGAAGTGGTGGAGTCAGTGTCCCTAGCAGTGTTTAAGAAATGTGTAGATGAGGCACTTAGGGATATGGTTTAGCAGGTATGGTGTTGAAGGGCTTATCGCAGGACTCAATGATCTTGAAGGTGTTTTCCAACCATAATTATTTTATGATTCTATGTGCTGGGACAGCGCCCATGTATTCATGAAATCAGTTTTGAAATAAAGAAAAACGAGGGGGGCACCAGTGAGCAGCCTGGTCTGGCCAAAAGAAGAAACAAAAAAAGTTGCAAGCCAGGCTGCACCCTGCAAAAGGGAACAGTAGACCCAGAGAAGGGGCCTCACTGACCCCTCATAATGGAATCTCTTAGCTAAAAGATGACTGTGCACATGGCTGCACAGGATGATGGACCAAAGCAGGGCTGGGGTAACTGCAAGTGTCCCCTGCCTGAAAAAAAATGTCTCTTTAGGGAGGTGCCTGCTCTCCACTGCACTTCATGCCTTTGCCAGAGCTGCATATGGGGAGGATGCCCTAGGTCTGAGCAACAGCAACACTGCTGTACCTTTGCTGCAGCTGACTGGAGCTGGCTGGTCCCACTGTGCTGCTGGGGTGCCCGTCAGCCTCATGAATGACCTACTGGCTACTCTCATCCTTTGGCTGGCAGGACGCTATGCTAGGATACCCTAAAGAATCCAGGACAGGGAACAAAGCAAGGGAGCTGAGCACCCAACCCAGGGATATGTGTCTGTGTGTGTGTCTGCACCCTCTTTGGCCATCATCCCCCACCAGCTCACCCTCACACATCCTTGTATCTTTGAAATCCATGCAATGTTTAAAGCTCTGATGAGGATTTATTTGAAGGGTATTCTCCTGGGGAGCCACGGGGCCAGTCATTTAGCTCTTCTTAGGGGACACCTGGGGGTATCCTGATTCCCCTCTGCCACTCAATGCTGCTCCTCCATGGAGCACGCTCCAAGGAGATACCAGTCTCATAGACCAAAAGGGGTCTCCAAAGCAGTTAATTCCTCCTTTGCACGGCCTTGGTTCTTGTGGGGGGCATGAGGCCTCCTCCCCATAGGGTGCTGCTTCCTTCCCGGAAGGCCCCCGCACCCTCCTGACATCTCCCTGACCTCCTGCAAGCCAGAAGGCCTCTGCTGAGGAGCAGCATGGAGGGTGCCCGCACACCTCAGCAGAGTCCTGTGGAGATGGAGAAGGGGCTCTGAAAGCTGCAGGAGAGCCCCTCTGCTGCCGGGCCTCGGCCTGAGGGGCAGGGACAGGTACGTGGGGGTGCCTCATGGTCCCTCTCTGTAGGGCAGACACGGGCACAGGCGGGAGCTCCTGTGTCACAGTGGCCTGGTAGGGAGAGCAGCCAGGAGCTCCTGGGCAGGTCCCACATCTCCTTGGGTGACTGGGGCGGTGGGAGGTGTTGGGGGCGACTGCTCTGTGGCTGCAGCCCATGACCTGCAGCAGCCACTTTGCACCTCCCATTGCTCTGGTGGCACTAACGGCTTGGAGTTGCTGGCTTTGAGTGCTGCTCCACCAGGAGCCCTGCTCCATGCGGAGGAAAGGAGGAACAACCCCAGCAAGTCTGTCCACTTCTAGCTGCCCAACTGCACACGGGGCAGCAGTGTTTCCCTGGAGCTTCTCCGGATGGGTGGTGGGGCAGCCATGCCGGGGGACAAGGACTGGGTGCCGGTGAGAGAGCAGCCCGGTGCCTCAGGAGCACCAGCAGCACCTGGGACCAGCTCACTTCCAGCCACCCCAGCCCCTGCAGGAGCACCGCATGGCAGTCGGGGAGGGCTCTCAATGCCAGGAGCACTGAAAGAAGTGCCTTCAGGTAGGAGAGGCCCCAAGGCGGACTCCTGCCCACACAGCCATGCTGCTGCACACACATGAGCGGATGCAGTCCTCACCCAGACAACTGGAGACGGCAGCAATGTTGGCCATCTACTGCTCCCTGGGAGCCCCTCGCTGCAGCCACTCTCACCAGTATGTGGTTCTTTCTCTCTCTCCCTGTTGATCCTGCTGAAAATGGAGCAGCAATAGCAGGAGGCTGAAAGGCAGCTGGTAAAGAACAAGGACTTCCTGTGTTTGCTGGCTGGGTGCTCCCCCGTCTGGCCTAAGGCTCACGTCAGTGGTCTGTGGGATCAGACATCAGCCACTCTATTCCTGGGCATGGAAGCAGGAGAGCTTTGGAAGCAGCTTTCTGGGGGAGCAAAGAGCCCATTTCCATTGGAACTTCCCTGTCAGGACACTGTGCTTTTCATTTCCTTGTCCTCCTTCCTGAACTCTTCTTGGAGTTCTCTACCAGCCACCCTACTCTTCTTCCTTGGCAGCAAAGGGAAAAAGCTGAACTCTTCCTCCTGCCCTCCTAGGACGAAGATCAAATGAAGGAGGAACTAAACCAGGTCCCTTCAGCCATTCCTGAAGGTTGGCACAGGTGGAGGATGGAGCCGAGGCCATGGTAAGTGCAAAGCCAGGCTGGGGATGCAGTGCAGATGCCCTCAGTTGGGTGTGTGAGCAGAGAGCTCGTCCTTCTGTCCTCTGAGCTGTTCTCTTCCTCTCCCTTCTCACAGTTTGCAGAGTAAGTGGAAGGACCTGCAGAGGAGGGTGGAGAGGAGGTTTTCTACCTCGTAGCAGAAAACAACTGAATAGATCCCCCGTCTGAAGGACATGAAGTTGGCATGAACAGTAGCCACATCAAACACCCAGATGTGGAGATACAAGGGAGCAGGCCCAGCAACATCCCTGAAACACATGCTCTTCCTCTGGCTCTATGCAGACTTTGTAGAGTGCATTGCACTTTTATGGGGACTTGGTACTTCCATCACATTCGTGTGTTCCTGATGGCGGCAAGAGCAGTGAGCACTATTTAACTCCTTTGCTGATTTCCAGCAAAAGTGGGAGAGGGATTGAAGGGTTAGAGTACACCTAACTCAAAGAAGAATAGGAATAAATAACAATAAGCTTCACCTCAGCAAAAGGCTCAATGTTGAGATTAACAATGGGAACAAACTGTTGTGGCTGAACATGTATACTCATCCTGGAGAAAAGCGTAGGTCTCTTCATGACTACACCAGGAGTCCATAGGAAGATGGATAAAATCTAGAACAGCACCTTGTTCATCATGATCACTAATGCCTAACTTATAAGAGGAATGTGAAAATATAATATACTGGGTAAACTGAAAGAACACTCAAACCAACTAACATACTCAGCTGTTGCCTCTGGCTGGTAGAAAGTACCACTTTTACATGATAGCTAAATTAATGTCTGGGTCTGGAGGAAAGCAGCTACAACTCATGATTAATTTCTAAGCATGAGTTTTTGCATAGAGCGGTGAAAGAAGTATTTGTTAAGAATCTGAAGTTTAAACGGGTATGTGCAGCATTTAATAGAAAAAAAAATGCTAGTGACTAAGGCAGTTGGGGTAAATATCAATCTTCAGACAGTACAAAGATTATACACGAATGTGTTTGCACAAGATTAACTTTGCACAAGTTAATATGCTGAGCATAACTGTTGACATCTTACACTGTCTGGAGGGCTAGGGAAGCTGTCCCTGCTTTGTACAGATAATAACTGTGCTGCTGTTTTTATTAGTTTGAGGAGTTAAACTGGAGAGACCATTAAATAAATAAATAAATTTTTAAAAAAAATAGAGCAGAGCCAGTGAGCACCTTCACATATTATACTAGTTATCTATATAAACAGCAGATTTAGGAACACTTCTGAGTCCTGAGATGGTGGAATAATGAACTCATCACAGCCTAATCATAAACAAGAAACAGAATATTGCAGTAGAAAATATCTAGGCTCAAGTAACATCTTGTTTTTACTTAACCATCTGAACTGTCTTCTCTTCTATATTGTGAAGGGTCTGGCTGTTTTATGTTTGATATCTTCTGACCCCTAACTTCTCTGATCTGTAATCAGCTTGTAAGAGTCATTTGGCAAAACACCTTCTTAAAGGTGTTCTGAATGCAGTCCACGTAGAGAATGAAATCTATTTTTCCCTTTTTTCTTTTTAAATGTTGCTTCTCTAAGCTCTGAAGGTAAAACTTCAGTTTTGATTGGACATAATTAAGTAGAAATGTATGTTTGAAATATCATTAAAAATAAGTTATTAAAATATTTGGCAGAAGATCTAAAAAGAGGTAAAAGCAATGTCTGAGAAAAAAAACAAATTTACATATTGATCCCCTATCTTACCTACATAACAAACTTATACATCCTCAATGTGAACATAGCCACATCAGTCATAGAGTACCTAGGACTCTGAATATGCATGTGTACAGTTTTGTCTCCTAAATGGACGAAATTATGCAAAAATTGTATTACTTGAACATTCAAAGTTACAGTATTTGAAACATTTCTGGACAGGATCCTAAACAGTAGAAATTAAGAAAGCAAAAGCACTTTTTAGTAATAAATGTTTCTCATGCTTTTATATATTTTGAAGAGGAATACTGAATTGAATGTAACTTATTGATGCCCACATGGAATGTTTTAGAATGATGATTTTATAGTTTTCAATCATTCAGTGCAATTCTCATCCTAGCATCTTAAGTTTTCACAGAATTTTACTTTAGAAAAATTAAAGGACTCAAAAGTCTCAATTTTATACTTTAATTTTGAATAGCATTAATCATTTTTATTCTCTATATTACAATTTAGAAATCAAAAATAAAAAATAGTTTTACATTTTTTACTCTTTTTTTAGAAAATATATACTATGTTTAGCTTTTAAATCAGATTATTTTCATTTTTTATTATTTTTCTATCCCTGCAATGAGAATGAACTTCTATTTCAGAAGTCTTCTGCAGTGTACCTTCACATGTGCAGAAAGGGATCACTGGATCTCACCATGCAGTTATTTCTCTGTATCTTACATAATATTTGGTAAAGAAAATAAATGTAAAATGCAGCCCTCTCTGGTTCAGTTGATGATTCCTCTTGCATCCCCTCTGAACTTCAGTTCTGTTTGTTAGCAACAGGAGGAAAACGCTATGACTTCAGCAGACATTGGAATAAGCCCTCAGGTAGAACAGCTTTAAATTTGAGAAAGCACATTCTACTGAAATTTCCCTCTGGGTTTTGAAATAATTGAAACAGCTTTACATCCAAGTAGATCCTCCTAAAGAATACCCTAGGTGATTCAGGATAATCCTCTGAAGGTGTAATTTCTAAACCTGTTACTGACAACCATTGTTTTCTGCAATTTACATAGTAAATGCTTTTGGTAGGAAATGGATCCGTCAGCTTAAAGTAGCTTCATTTCAGTCCGATAATTCTAATCCAAGGAGTGCTATAGTTACTGCAATCCTTTTCATTAAGTTCAAGATATGGAGATTTGAAATAAAGACTTCACCTACTGTAACCTGCTACTTTTTCCACTCTGAAGTAACAGATTTCAAAAAGAAAATGTAGGCAAACTCCTTATCATCAGAAATAAGAGTTTAAATGTTACCTTCTGAATTAAAAACAACAACAAATTTGCTCATCTCCTCATGACGGATCGCAAACTTCACTGTCCTTAAACATACTGCAGATGCTATAAACCCTGGCTGCAGGGGTAATGTGTATAAAGTAGATGAGAGATCAGCTGTATTACAATAACAATTAAGCGTAACAGCTTTATTATCTGGAATTTTCAGGACCGTGTTACTGGGTCACAATTCTGGTGTAAGAGACAATCAAGAAAAAAACCCTGGCCTGGCTCTTACACAGCCTCTCCAGTTGCACGAACTATACTCCTTTAGCTGTGCTCATTCTGTGAAGGATCACCAAGACCCTGATCCTGCATGGAATTAAAGGCTTTTGCATGGACTCCAGCTCAGAATACTTACTGGCTCCATGCATGGGGCATGCTCCCATATTGGGATATCAACCCTCATCACAGGACACCTGGATCAAATGCTCCTGACCAGGGGCAAACATGAGAGCTCCTCAGCAGCAACTAGAGCTCTTCCCAAGGGAAGCTGAGGGTTCCTCTAGTTGTCGTTGCCTCGCTTCCCTTTCCTGTTAGTAGCAATCACCTTCTAGCTCCACACAAGTCCCCTCAAAGTCTCCACAGTTACCAGTAAGATCCTTGGCTTTCCCACAGATGAATTTTTGTAATAAACTGGTTTAAAATTTAAATATCCTCTGGGAATACAGTGTCATCAGGAAAGTCTTTCTTGTTTGTTCAAAATGTGCTAAAAATAGAGGTATGCCTTTAGATTCACCATATAGCAGTACTTCCAAATAAAAACTGTATTGAGACCATTGGTGTAAATTACAGTCTTATT
Organism: Crypturellus soui; assembly: GCA_032275445.1. NCBI lineage: Eukaryota > Metazoa > Chordata > Aves > Tinamiformes > Tinamidae > Crypturellus > Crypturellus soui. Next base: position 22,459 of record JAUBNY010000764.1, read on the forward strand.
TTTCTCAAAAAAAAAGAAAAGCTGGAGGTACTTTCTTGCACTATTATTCTCTTCCAGAGAAATGCCTTTGACACTGCCAGATTGTTTATCTTGGAAGGAAAAATTCACTCACAAGGAAAAAAAATGATGAGTTTACTTCAGCTTGCTCAGACCTCGTTCTGCCTAAAACATTCAATAACACTGACATCTTTAGTAACCGAACAATTTGTCATAGGAGAGCTGGAAATCATCCCTTCCTCTTCCTACACCAACTTAATATAGATGCCACCAGAAGCACAGTGAAACCGCACTTAACTCAAATCTGCGAACACCTGAGAGCTAACCTGTGAAGACGCCCATCGCTGGCCGTCCCAGCAAGGCGTCCGCGGGCTGCGTGATTTTTTTTCCGTCCTCCACACTGTGGCGCCGGATTCCCCTTCCACCCCCAAGAGGCGAGGCTCCCTCTTGTAACTCACGG
>JAUBNY010000765.1:7943-19380 GCA_032275445.1 Crypturellus soui
GGGATGTGTCACCATGCAAGGTCCCTGGTGCCCTGTGCAGCGCAGGACAGGGACATGTCACCGTGCAAGGTCCCTGGTGCCCCATGCAATGTGGGACAGGGACGTGTCACCATGCAAGGTCCCTGGTGCCCCATGCAATGTGGGACAGGGACATGTCACCGTGCAAGGTCCCTGGTGCCCCATGCAATATGGGACGGGGACATGTCACCGTGCAAGGTCCTCAGTGTCCCACGTAGTGCAAACCAGGGACATGTCACTGTGCAAAGCCCTGTGCAGCGCAGGACAGGGACATGTCACCATGCAAGGTCCCTGGTGCCCCATGCAATGTGGGACAGACATATGTCACCGTGCAAAGTCCCTGGCGCAATGTCACCATGCAAAGCCCCTGTCACCGTGCAACGGTTTTGCAAGGCTGGCACGGAGGAGCGGAGCTGGGGACACGGCGGGGGGGGGGGGACACAACGCGGTCCCCGTGCCCCAGGGCTGTCCCCTTCCTGCTGCCGGGGCCACCCCGGCCGGAGGCGCCGGGGGCCGGGGCGGAACAACGGGCGCTTTGAGGGCGGCGGGGACGGCCCGCGGCCCCGCGCCCCGCGCACAACAAGGCGCCTCTGTCCCCGGCGTCCCCGGTGTCCCCGGCCCCGCACAATAGTCAAAGGGGGTGACGCAGGCGGGCGGCTCCCGCGTGCCGCGCGCGCTGCCCTGCGGGGGTCGCGGCGGCCCCGCCGCGGGGCGCCGCGCGGGGACATTGCGCGGGGTGGAGGGGGCTGCAGGGGGGACATTGCACGGGGATAGGGACTTTGCATGGGTACAGGGACATTGCACGGGGTGGGGTGGCTGCAGGGGGACATTGCACGGGGACAGGGACGTTGTAGGGGGACAGGGACATTGCATGGGGATAGGAAAGTTACACAGGGGGGCTGCAGGGGGACATTGCATGGGGACAGGGACATTGCACAGGGACAGGGACATTGCATGGGGACATTGCACGGAGTGGGGGAGCTGCAGGGGGACGTTGCATGGGGACAGGGACGTTGCAAAGGGTGAGCAGGGGGTGGGGGCTGCATGGGGACATCACACAAGGACATTGCATGGGGACGTTGCACGGGGACACTGAGCAGGGACATGGCACGGGGACCCTGCTCATGGTCCCCGTCCCTCGGTGTGGGCTGGGGGACAGGAGCCACCCGCGCCAGCCCGGCTGGGGACACGGCCGTCTGTCCCCATAGCCCTTGTGTCCCCCTGTCCCCGTCCCTCGAGGACACAACCCCCTGTGCGGGTCCATGTTGCCCGTGTCCCCCTCTGTCCCCCAGTGTCTCCAGACCGGTGTCCTCCTGTCCCGTCCCCCCGTGTCCCCATGTCCCGGTGTCCCCATGTGCCAGTGTCCCCTATCCCACCCCAGGTGCTCTATATCGATGTCCCCCCTGCCACGTCCTCGTGTCCCTCGTGTCCCCCTCTCCCTGGCCCCGCCCCCTCTCTTAGGCCCCTCCCCCGATGTCCCTTTGCCGCCCCTGGCCCCGCCCCCCCGCCCCGGTGTCACCGGGGTCGCGCCGGGGGTCACTAGCGGTCACCGCCGCCCGCCCGTCCCCCCCCGCGCGGGGCCTCCAGCCCAGGGGGCGGGGTGCGCCCGCGCTCCCTCACTCCCGGAAGTGGGGCGCTCTGCGCCGCGGGCGGCTCAGCTCTGTGGCCGCTCCTTCCGGGACGAACCAAGCGGGCGCCGTCGGCGGGGGGAGGGGAGGGGCGCTCCCGGGGCCGGTTTCCGCCGTCGAGGCCGCACCGAGGCCCGGACCGGAACTAACCGGGCCTAAAGTCCACGGAAAAGGCGCCTGGGGGGACGTAAAGGCGGGGGAGAGGGGCGCCAACCCCCCTTTGTGGGTGACGCTGCATCTCGTCCCCCCCCCCCGCCCCGGTGCGCCGTCCCGCCCCCCCCCCACCCGGCCCCGCCCGGAACGGGCAGTTCCGGGCAGCGAGTGCGGGCGGAGCCGGTGAGACCGGGACGCCGGGGCCCCCCGGGGTGGGGGCAGCGGGAGGCCTCCGGGGGGGTTCCCGGGACGCCTGGGCCCACGGGGAGGGGGAGGGAAGGGGCCCGGGGCCTTCGGTGGGGGGGGCGCTAAGGAGGGGGGAGGGGACAGGACGCCCGGGCCCCTTGGGGAGGGGCCGGAGGGGGCGGGGTTTATGGGCGCGTCTGGGGTGGGGGCGGGGCTTCTGGGCTCAATGGGGAGGAGCCTAAGGGGGGCGGGGCTTCTGGACCCCCCAGGGAGGGGCCTGAAGGGGCGGGGCTTTGGACCCCCGGGAGCTAAGGGGGAGGGGCTTATGGACCCCTTAGGGAGGGGCCTAATGGGAGGCGGGGCTTCTGGACCCTCCTGGGGAGGGGCCTAAAGGGGGTGGGGCTTCTGGGACCATTTGGGGTCTAAAGGGGCGTGGCTTATGGGCCCCCCGAGGAGGGGCCTAAGGGGGGGCGGGGCTTCTGAGGACCTTGGAGGACCTAGTGGGCGGGGCTTCTGGGTCCCTGGGGAGGGGCCTAACGGGGCTTCTGGGCCCCTTGGGCGCCCAAGGGGAGGCGGGGCTTCTGGACCCCATGGGGAGGGGCCTAAGGGGAGGCGGGGCTTCTGTGACCATTTCGGGTCTAAGGGGGTGGGGCTTATGCCCCTTAGGGAGGGGCCTAAGGAAGGGGCGGGGCTTATGGGTCCCCTGCGGGGGCTGGATGGGGCTCAGGACGCCGGGTCCCTTCGCAGGGGACTCCGGGGGACGCCCGTGTCCCTGCGAGGGGGACGCTGGAGGCGGAGGCGCCACGGGCCGGTGCCGCGGCGCCATGAACTGCCGCGCGGAGGTGCTGGAGGTGTCGGTGGAGCCGCGGCAGGTGGAGGAGGCGGCGCTGGCCGTGCTGCACACGGTGCTGCTGCACCGCAGCACCGGCAAGTTCCACTACAAGAAGGAGGGCACCTACTCCATCGGCACCGTGGGCACGCGCGACGTCGACTGCGACTTCATCGACTTCGCCTACGTGCGCGTCTCCTCCGAGGAGCTCGACCGGGCCCTGCGCAAGGCGGTCGGCGACTTCAAGGTGAGCGGGGACGGCGCCCTGGTGCGAGGCCACGGAGGCTCCAAAACCCACCCGGATGGGACGGGGCACCATGTGCTCTGGGTGCCACTCTGTGCCATGTGGTCTGGGTGCCACCCTGTGCCACATGTTCTGGGTGTCCCCATGTGCAGCCTGCTCTAGGTGCCACCCTGTGCCACGTGTTCTCAGTGTCCCCATGTGCCACGTGCTCCGGGTACCACCCTGTGCCACATGCTCTGGGTGTCCTCCTGTGCAACCTGCTCTGGGTGCCACCCTGTGCCATGTACTCTAGGTGACACTTTGTGCCACATGTTCTGAGTGTCCCCCTGTGCAACCTGCTGTAGGTGACACTCTGTGCCATGTGCTCTGGGTGTCCCCGTGTGCAACCTGCTCTAGGTGACACTCTGTGCCACGTGTTCTGGGTGTCCCCATGTGGCACATGCTCTTGGTGTCACCCTGTGACATGTGCTCTGGATGCCACCCTGTGCCATGTGTTCTGGGTGTCCCCCTGTGCAACCTGCTCTAGGTGGCACTCTGTGGCACGTGTTCTGGGTGTCCCCATGTGCCACATGCTCTAGGTGGCACTCTGTGGCACGTGTTCTGGGTGTCCCCATGTGGCACATGCTCTTGGTGCCACCCTGTGCCACATGTTCTGGGTGTCCCCATGTGCCACATGCTCTAGGTGACATCCTGTGCCACATGTTCTGGGTGTCACTATGTGCCACATGCTCTTGGTGACACCCTGTGCCACGTGCTCCAGGTGCCACCTTGTGCCATATGCTCTAGGTGACAATCTGTGCCACGTGTTCTGGGTGTCCCCATGTGCCACATGCTCTAGGTGCCACCCCCTGTGCTGCATGCTCCAGGTGCCACCCTGTGCCATGTGCTCTAGGTGTCACTTTATGCCACATGCTGTAGTTTCCACCATGTGCCACATGCTTTAGGTGCCACCCTGTGCCACTTTGTCTGAGTGTTCCCCTGCTGCACAGGCTCCAGGTGTCCCCTTGCTCCGCATGCTCTGAGTGTCCCCCTGTGCCACCTGCCCTGGGTGTCCCCCTGCTCCACATGCTCCGGGTGTCCCCCTGTGCCACCTGCCCTAGGTGTCCCCCTTCTCCATATGCTCCGGGTGTCCCCCTGTGCCACCTGCCCTAGGTGTCCCCCTTCTCCATGTGCTCCGGGTGTCACCCTGTGCCACCTGCCTTAGGTGTCCCCCTGCTCCACATGCTCCGGGTGTCACCCTGTGCCACCTGCCCTAGGTGTCCCCCTGCTCCACATGCTCCGGGTGTCCCCCTGCGCCACCTGCCCTAGGTGTCCCCCTGCTCCACGTGCTCCGGGTGCCCTTGCCCTGCACTAGATGCTCTCAGAGGCCCCTGCCCGGCTTAGCCGCTCTGGTTTCATGCAGTCCATAGTGGTGGCCCCACGGTGGCCGCGTGTCCCTGCTCAATGTGACACCTCCCTGCAGGATGCTCTGCGCAGCTCGGGCAGCGACGGCGTGGGCCAGATCTCCCTGGAGTTCTACCAGAAGAAGAAGTCGCGCTGGCCCTTCTCGGACGAGTGCATCCCCTGGGAGCTGTGGACCATCAAGGTGAACGTGGTGAACCTGGCCAACGAGCAGGAGCGGCAGATCTGCCGCGAGAAGGTGGGCGAGAAGCTCTGCGAGAAGATCATCAACATCGTGGAGGTCATGAACCGCCACGAGTACCTGCCCAAGATGCCCACGCAGTCCGAGGTGGACAACGTCTTCGACACCAGCCTCAAGGACGTGCAGCCCTACCTGTACAAGATCTCCTACCAGATCACGGACTCGCTGGGCACCTCGGTCACCACCACCATGCGGCGGCTCATCAAGGACACGCTGGCTCTTTAGGGGCGCCCGCTGGCACCTACACGGCCGCTCGGGCCCTCCCTGTGGCTCCCGGGGCCAATTTCCCAGCTTAGATCCATCCTCCCTCTCCAAGAAGCTGCCACCAGGAGCAGGATGTGGCCGGTCCCTTGGGGCTGCCTGGGAGGTTTCCTGCTGCATTCCCGTGTCCCGGATCCGCAGCGGATGAGTGACCGGAGTGGGGCCTCGTGTCCGGAATGCGGCTCTGGCCTCGAGGGAAGCCACAGGCTCCAATTCCTGCTCCTGTCAGGAGCAAAGGCCCCTGTGCCTTGGGGACAGCGTCATCCGTCACCCACGTGGGTACCGGGAGGAGGAGCCTGTGCTGGAGCTGGTGACATCCCGAGGGCAGCGGTGTCCCCGGTGTCCCCGCCTGTCACCCGGAGCTGCTCTTCCCTCTCGGTGGGTGCTCAGGAGGTGCCACCTCCTGCTCGCCCAGGGAAACTGGGACCGTCGTGCGTGTGGAGCGCCCGCGTCCTCCCTGGTGGCACCAAAGGACCGGGCGATGCCCCCGTGCCCCAGGGACGAGTCGGGGGGCTCCTTTGGGGCCACAATAAAACTTTTCCCAACTCCGGACTCCTGTCGTGTCCTGACCGCATCCCTGGGGCGCAGGAGGGAGGCAGGAGCGGGCACAGTCCGGGGCTCCGCGTTGGCCATTTCCCTGCAGGAAAAACCCCCGTGGAGGCGGCTCCCGGCGCGGCGGGAGCTGAGACGCTCCCTGACATCACTTAAACCCTCCCCGTCTGTTGCCGGAGCCGCCGCTGCCCGCGGAGGAAGAGGAGGAGGAGGAGGAGGATGAACGGCACCGCGGCACCGCGCACGCCGCCCGCGCCCGGCGGTGCCTGCTGCCCGCTGCCCGCCGCGCCGCTCGCCAAGGCGGCGCAGATCGCCGTGCTCTGCGTGCTCTGCCTCACCGTCGCCTTCGGCATCGTCTTCCTCGGCTGCAACCTGCTGCTCCGGCTCGAGGGCCTCGTGGCGCAGCTGGCGCAGGAGCGGCGGCCGTCGCGCGACGCCGACCTCGTGGCCGAGGGCACCTAGCGCCGGGGACGCCGCGGGGACGCGAGCGCAGGACGGAGCCGCCGCCGCGGGCGCCCCTCTTCACCCGCGGACGCGCTGAAAGGCAACGGGCGCCACGGGGCCGGCGGGGAGCGCGAGACGGGAGGTTGGGGACGCAAAACGTGACAGCGGGACCTGTCCCCCGGGACCCTGCGCCGGTGCCGTCGCCGCAGCATCGTAGCGGGGATCCCGGCCCCGGTGTCGCCCTGGGGAGCCCGAACCGCCCCCGAGCGGCGCCGTCACCCCGGCCGCGGCGGCGGGGCCCGCGGCGGCGCCGCTAATCCCGCCAAGAGGATTACGGGAAACTTTTATTCCCTGTTTTACAGCTAATCCCTGCGGGCTGCTGGCCGCACAGCAGCTTCTCACGGCTCTGCGCCCGGGCGGGGGGGCCCGGGGCCGTATCCTGCCCCTCGGCACCGGCATTCCGGAGCCCTCGGGATCCTGCCCGCTCGGCTCCGCTCGGATGCACTGGGATCTCTTTTGCTCTGCGGATCCCAGGGTCCCATCCGGACCATTTGAGCCCCCCGGGATTCCGGGACAGATCCAACCCCTCGGAGTGGTTTTCCCGGTAATACCAAGGCCGGATCCTGCCCTTTCCCGCTCTGGATGAAGGCGCCGCGTGTCGCCCCCCTGCCCGCTGCCCCCGCGACCCCCCTCCTAATCCCCAGCTTTTCTCCCGCAAAACCTGCTTAAGGGCCTGAATCCGTGTGTCCCCCCCCACCCCCCGCATCCCGGCAGGGTGACGCCCCTCGGGGACAGGGATGGGGACGGCGACACGGCTCCCACCCCCGGCTCGCGTCCCCAAATCGGTGTCCCCAGATGTCCCCCCCCGCGCAGAGAGGCCACGCTGCCTATAAGACTCCATATATTTCACATGTACAAAAAGTTACATCTAGCGCCGACTACGGGGACGGGGGGGCTGGGGAGGGGACGAGGAGTGGGGGGCCGCATCCCGCAGCCCCCCCTCCCCATCCCGGCTTTGGTCCCTTTTTTCCTTTGGCCATTAGCGTTCCCGGCAGCGGTCGGAGAGGGCCGGAGATCCCCGCGGCCGCGGCGGCTCCGGCCTCTGGATCCGGAGCCGCGAGTCCCTCCGGGTTGGGACGGTGGTGGCTGTGGGGCCGGAGGGGGGACAGGGACGTCCCCCCTGCTCCGGGCCGGGCGGCTACAGGCGGATGGGCCTGCGGGCTGCGGGGAGGAAGATGTGGGACAAGCCGGGACCTTCGGGTCCCCTTTGCAGATTTACTCCGGGCGCCTTCCCGGGCCGATCCCGCTATCCCAACCTGGCTCCCGGCATCGCGCCAGGACCTGGTTTTGCACCAGGATCCCATGCTGGGAGCCCAAACTGCACCAGGATCCCATGCTGGGAGCCCAAATTGCACCAAGGTCCATGCTGGGATGCCAACCTGCACCCGAATCCCGTGCTGGGAGCCCAAACTGCACCAAAATCTGTGCTGGAAGCCCAAATTGCACCAGGATCCTGTGCTGGGAGCCCAATTTGCAGCCGGATCCCGTGCTGGGAGCCCAAATTGCACCAAAATCTGTGCTGGAAGCCCAAATTGCACCAGGATCCTGTGCTGGGAGTCCCAGTTGCACCAAAATCTGTGCTGGAAGTCCAAATTGCACCAGGACTCCCATTCTGGAGCCCAAATTGCACCAAGATCCCCACGCCGGTGCCCAGTTTTGCACCAGAACCTCATGCTGGGAGCCCAAATTGCACCAAAACCCCATGCGGGGAGCCAGCGTGGCCCCAAAAGTGGGTGCAGAAGCAGAACCGTGGGGCGTGCAGAGTTGTTGGGGATGTGCAGGCTTGTTGGGGACGTGCAGGGTTGTTGGGGACATGCCGGAGGGTGGGGGACATGCAGGAGGGTTGGGGACATGCCGGGGGGTTTAGGGCACGCGGGGGGGGACATGGGACATGCAGAGGTGGCGCCGGCCCTACCTCGGGGCTAACAGTTGGACTCGTCGTGGTGGGCCGGGTCGCAGAAGAAGCGCGAGCCCCGCTTGGCGGTGCGGGCCGTGAAGGGGACGCTCTTCAGCGCTGCAGGGACAAGGCGGGGGGGACACGGCCGGGATGGGGACCAGGGGGCACAGAGAGGCCCCTAAGAGCCCGATCCTCGCGGGGCCCAGGCGTCCGGGTGGCGCAAGGGGACCGTACCGGTGATGATGTCCTCGATGGTGCCGTCCTTGCCCTCGTAGACGGGCCGGTGGTCCTTGGCCTGCCGCCGCCGCAGCTCCGCGATCAGCTCCTGCTGCTGCCACTTGTTGCGCTGCAAGAGGCCGGGGGTGTCCCCTGTGTCCCCCCTCCGTGTCCCCCTCTGCGTGGGGACACCTGCCCTTGTCCTCACCTTCTCCATCTTCTTAGCCTCCTGCGCCAGCATCTTCTCCCGCATCACCTCCTCCTGCTTCTTGCGCGTCTCGTTCTCCTGCTCCGCGTCCTGCGGAAGGGGGACCGGGGGACAGAGGTGGCATCAGGGGGGTGTTCGGGGCCTCCCTGCCCGTTCGCGGCCGCCAGGTCCCCGCTCGTCACCTTGTAGGAGCGGATGAAGCGGACGAAGACGGGGAAGAACACGGACGGGGGGGTCGTCTTGGGGCTCTCGCCGAAATACCGCACCACTGTGTTGTAGGCGTCCTGGCCGCGTGCACGGGGACGTCAGCGGCCTGTCCCCAAGCCCCCACGACGCCCAGGGGCGTGCGAGGAGCAAGGGGTGCCACAGAAGGGGGGTGTGCAAGGCAGGCGCGTGCTGCGCGTGCAAGACGAGGCATGCACGAGGGGCGTGCAAAAGCAGGGGGTGCATGAGGAGCTTGCACAAAAGGTTTGTAAAGCAAAGGGTGCACAAGGAGCGTGCAAATCCAGGGGTGCACGAGGGGTGTGCAAAGCACCCGTGCAATACCAGGTATGCATTTTGAGTGCAATAGGTATGTGCAGAGCGAGGTGTGCATGAAGAGAGTGTAAAGCAAAGGGTGCCCGAAGGGTGTGCAAAGGCAGGGGTGAACGACACTTGTGCAAAGTGAGGGCTGCATTGCGAGTGCAACACAGGCGTGCAAAAACAGGGGCTTGTGCAAAGCATGAGGCTCGGGCACACTGGGGGCATGCGCTTGTGCAATGCAAGGGCTGCATTGCGAATGCAACACAGGCGTGCAAAACCAGGGGGTGCAAAACCAGGCTTGTGCAAAGCTTGAGTGTGCCAGCAGGCTCGGGCACACTGTGGGCATGCACTTGTGCAATGCAAGGGCTGCACTGCGAGTGCAACACAGGCATGCAAAACCAAGGGCGCACGAGGCTTGTGCAAAGCATGAGTGTGCCAGCAGGCTTGGGCACACTGGGGGTGTGCACTTGTGCAATGCAAGGGCTGCATTGCGAGTGCAACACAGGTGTGCAAAACCAAGGGCACACGAGGTTTGTGCAAAGCATGAGTGTAACAGCAGGCTCGGGGGCACACTGGGGGCATGCACTTGTGCAATGCAAGGGCTGCACTGTGAGTGCCACACAGGCGTGCAAAACCAAGGGCGCACGAGGCTTGTGCAAAGCACGAGCGTGCCAGGAGGCTCGGGGGCGTGCGAGGCCTCACCTCGGCCGTGCGCGCGTCCTTCTGCAGCCGCTCCAGCTTGCCCTCGCTCGCGGCCAGGAAGGCGCGCAGCACGCCGTGCTCGTGCAGCGCGCACTCGCGCCGCAGCAGCTCCATGCCGCGGCCCAGCTCCTTCACGTCCAGCAGCACGTTCTCCAGGGACACTGCGGCGGCACACACGCGCGCGCGCGGCCGCGGCGTCGGTGACGCCGGCTCGGGTCCCCCGCGGGGGAGCCAGGGCCGCCCGTTACCTGCAGCCGCCTTCTCCACGAAGTGCAGCTCCTGCCAGAAGGTCGCCAGCTCCGGGTACTTCTCCCGCACCGTGAGCGCGATGAAGTGCAGCAGGGTCAGCTTGCGATCCGTCGACTTGGTGTCCAGGAGCTGCCGGGACACGGGGACAGTTTGGAGAGGGTCCGTGCAGCAGGACAGCACCCTCTGTGCATGGGGACATGGGGACACGGGCTCACCAAGTCCAAACTCTGCAGCTTGAAGCCGTAGACGGCGCCGCGTTTGCTGCTGTTCATGTAGTTGCCCAGAGCCAGGATGATCTGCAAGGGGCGTGAGGGGGGAAAACGGGGCTCAGGGAGGGACGAGCACCCCCGGGATGTCACATAGGGCTGGCCCTGCCCCTGTTCGTCCCTGTCCCCCGTCCACCCTCACCTCCAACATGTGCTTCAGCTTCTGCGAGGACTTGACGGAGGCGGAGGCGGCGATGATGGCATTGAGTTGCTGCAGGGGGGGACGACAAGGGGCGCTCAGCGGGGTGCCCGAGGGTCCCGTTGTCCCCCCGCCGTCCCCTCCGCAGCCCTTTACCGGCGTCAGCATCTGCACGTTCTCGGCGAAGTTGCCCAGGAAGGCCATGATGGCCATGCGCTGCGGCAGCCGCTCCACCTTGCAGAAGTGCAGCATGAAGCGGTCCTCGTCGGCCAGCTCGTCGAGCGGCTTGCGCTCGCGCTCGTACTGCCGCAGCGCCTTCGCCTCCGCCTCCGTGGGCACGAAGCGCATCAGGCACTCCACGAAGTCCACGGGCAGCGTGGCCAGGTCGAACCTGTGCCCCAGCCGCGCCGTGGGACACGGCTCCTTCCCGTGGCCTTGGGCACCCAACGCCCCCGCCCTGCTCCTCCTCGACCCCTCAGCACCCCAGTTGGCCCCTCCAGGTCCCTGCTCTGCCCCTGGTGGCCTTGCAGATCGTGTCCTGAACCCATTTCACCCATCCGATCCCACTGAATTCCCCAATTCCAGCCCATCCAGCTCCAATGCCACCCAGTTTACCCTATTCCAGCCAAACCAGCCCAACCAGCTGCAGTTTTCCCCCATTCCAGCCCTGCTTGTCCCATTGCACCCCCGGTTGCCCCCATTCCAGCCCAACCTGCCCCAGTGCACCCCAGTTTATTCCCATTCCAGTCCAACCAGCCCCAATTTTCCCCATCTCGGTCGCAGTGCATCCCAGTTGCCACCGTTCCAGCTCATCCAGCCCCATTGCACCCCAGTTTATTCCCATTCCAGACCAACCAGCCCGAATTTTCCCTATCCCAGCCCCAGTGCATCCCAGTTCACACCATTCCAGCTCATCCTGCCCCATTGCATCCCAGTTGCCCCATCCCATCTCGCCCCATGGCACCCCAGCTCCTCCATTCCAGCTCCACTGCATCCCAATTCCCTCATCCCAACCAGGTCCATTGCATCCCAGTTCCCTCATCCCATCCCATCCCACCCCATGGCATCCCAGTTCCCCCATTCCAACTCCATTGCACCCCAGCTCCCCCATTCCAGCTCCACTGCATCCCAGCTCCCCCATCCCATCCCATCCCATCCCATCCCACCCCATGGCACCCCAGTTCCCCCATCCCATCCCATCCCATCCCATCCCATCCCATC
>JAUBNY010000768.1:73129-85223 GCA_032275445.1 Crypturellus soui
CTCAACGCCCAGTTTTCTGCTTTGCAATTAGTTTTATAATGTTGGCAGGTCCGGCACGTGCCTGTTTCCCTGCTTGGTGCCCCCATGTGAAGCAGTGCTGGGCAGAGACCTCCTTTTCCAAGTGAGTCCTGGTTAAGGCCCTGCTCCCCAACGTGCATCCTACCAAATCCGTCCTTATCTACCAACTCCTTCCTCGTGTCACAGGCAGTCGCTGCTGCAGAGGAAGATGAGGCACAAACAGTAGCAGATGTGTGACAGGCGGGTAACAGTCTGGTTCTCATTAAAGTCTTACCTTTAATCACAAATAATCAGAGCCTGATTTAGACACCAAACAGGAGATTTTTTCTCCTTTTTTCAAAGCAGTTTTGATTACAAGCTATCATTCAATAGTGTTGCTACCTGTAGAATTGTCCAGGACTCTGATTTTGGCTTCAGTGACAATCTATAGCTAGGGCATCCACAGCTAAACTGTGTATTAAATAGAAATTATTTCTTATTTTGGTGAAAGATACTTGCTATTTCAGTTAAATGGGAGTTTCAGTGCTTTGTGAGGATGGGGAATCTGGAGTTTCAGAATCTGCATCTGCTGGGAGGTGTCCTGCCTCCAGGACAGGAGCCATCGCGTTGTAGTCCTGGGGAACATCCCTCGCCGCCGCACGGCCTCGTGTTGGAACCGGTGGTGCTCGCAGGGCGCAGGACACCCGCGGAGCTGCTGGTGCAGGGAGCGGGGCAGCTTTCACAGGGGCTGGTCGGCCTCGGAGGCACCTGCTCCGGCTGCCCAGCTCCCACCTGCAGATGAAAGCCCCAGCGTCTCGAGACAGAAATTTTCCTACTACTTGTGAAATGCAGGAGTTGCTGGTGTGAGAACCGATCTCTTTAGGATTTTTTTCCTCTCTGTTTTGACCACAGCAGAGAATCATTTGATAGAAATCTGGTTTAGTTTCAAGGATGAAATGTAGCTGAGAGGGTTGTGCTGCAGATCAATGCATGGAAACCACGTCACAACAATTAAATCAATGCAGTGCCATATCCCCTAAGTTCCCGTGGGCAGATTACACGTACAATACGCTATTATCACAGCGGCTAATTCCGGCAGCATGAGATTTGCCACAGGCATCAATGGCAGAAAGTGCACTGAATTCTGAGGAAATAAGATAGTTGCACTCAACCTTTACAGAGACCATGGTATTATAAATAATCACCACTGCTTTGACAAATGCACGTTCCAAAAGCTGGGGTTGATTGGGACGTCAGTGAATAGGAGGGCAGGAGAAGCCGCGCTCACGCACCGGCGTGGAGCAGGTGCCTTGGAAGCCACCGCTCCTCCCTGGCACAGGCAGCTTCTTGCCCGGGCTGCAGGGATGGGACAGGGAAGGAGGCAAGGCCATCGAGCGCTCACAGTGGGAGAGAAATAACAAAACCTGGAAGCACATTTCCTATTTCTACCACTACCTCAGATTGCGTTGGCAATCAGTGCAAGATTAATGGAGCAAGATTATGTTCCTTGTAAAATTATTTCATCTAGCTGTATTTATAGATATTCATACATAGAAATGGGGAATGTATTTATTGCACTAGCTCTGATAAATATTCTAAATGCACTGCCTGCCATCTTTGCATTTACTTTATTACTTGGAAAGCTTGGTACCTCCAAGAGAAAAGTTGCTGAATTCAACTGAAAGCTCAATGGTTGGCAGGTGACAGACAACCCAGTTCAATGGCTTCTCACTTCCTGATTTTTCATTCTATTGGTGCCACTGCAGCGTTCTGGACATCCATGTGTGCTTAAAACTAAATAAAATATCTGCATATTCTCTGTGAAATGCCCTAATCCATTGATTTCAGTATAGAAGTTTCTAATACCACTTTCCCTCAAAAAATACCAAAGATGGTCTTTGGTCTCAAATCAAAAGCACCTGCTGGAAACAACCTCCAGCTCAAAATCTCTGATCACATCACACTGACCTTCCCCTACAGCCTGCCAAAAACGCTTTGCAGGGTAAAAAAGGGAAAGCAAATTAATTTCAGCTTTGAGAACTCTTTGTGGGAGACACCTAAACAAAAGATCCTACTTGCTTGTCCTGGAGCAGGATTCAGCTCAGTTGTGGTAGTGTGATGTGGGAGAGAAGCAGGTCCTAAGCTTTTAGGGCATTATACCCATGTACCACCTAGGAATCTTGCTGAAAGACAGTGAGGCGCTGTCTTTTAAGGCTCCCAGTCTTCTCATGTTGAAATCCAACTCGTGTTCCTAACCACAGAGTGCTTTGAAGCCTTCAGATAGCTGCAGTCCCTCTTGTGTCCCTTGTTCCTCTGGGAGACTTTCCCATACCCCAGTCGGCTGCACACTGCTTTGCCCTACCTCTTCCCCCACAGTTAGTCAGAGGTTGCCGAGGGGTTGAGGATTTGGCCCCAGTGAATCTGTGAATGTAACAGAAAGTTCATTTAACAGGAAGTTGGGAACAGAGGAAAAAGAAAACGCAAAGGCAGGAGCTGAGGATGGGGCTGACCTCCCCGCAGACCAGCCCATGCCACAGCCATGCCAGCAGGGCACACCTGCAAACACTCTAACGGGATTAGGAAGAAAAGCGTTAGCCAAAGGGAACAGGCCAGGGCTGTCAGATCCCATCTACTTTTGCCTTTCCCCTTCTTTAAAAATGCCTCCAAAATTCAGGGAATCCCTCACTTCTGTCAAGACCCTGGTCTTCACAGGACTTTTTTTTTTAAACTAAGAAATTATCAGGCTTCAAAGTGACATTTTTATATATATGGGAATAAAGTCACATTGTTCCCCTTACTTCTAGGTTATTCACCTTGCCCTTCAAATCATGTCAAGTGAATTATGACTTTTATTGCTCTGCCTCGCAGTATTTTCTTCCCACTTATCTGAACAACTTACAAGAATTAGCTCTATTGAGAGCTAATGATCTCTGTTCCTGTCATACCCTGTGGCTGAATCTCCTACAGGACTGTTTTCTCGGGCTTGCTGAACACAGCGCCGAAACCAAAGTCTCTGCTCTGCTATTTGGGTGCCCCCAGAGCTCTGGTGCCCTCCCACAGAGACTGTCTGGCTCTTGGAGGCTGAAATTCCTTGGTCATTTCACCCTTGGTCAGCGGGGAAAGCTCCTCCATAGGCGACATGGGAGATGGATCCGGTGTGTGGATACAATTACCCCATGAAATGTGGACAACATTTGGATGTTGCATGTGGATAAATGTGAACAACATAACCATACGCCCCATCATACCTGGACTAAAATGCAAGATCATATTCCTCAGCTTCCTTTTTTCTTCAGTTCGGGTCTCTCATGTTTCATAGACAAAAGCACTTACAAAACCAGGCAAACTACAGAGCCCTGTAATCCAAACATTTCTCACCTCAACTGAAACCAAAGGAGGAAAAAGAGATATTTATGCTGTTTTGAAGTAAATAAATAAATCTACAAATGATTAGGCATGCTGGTTGGCTTCAGCTATGCCTAATGCTGAAGGAGTGAATGAGGTAAGAGAAATTCCATTTCTGTGGAGTTCCTTGTCTGTTTACCCGTGCCCTTCAGTCAGGCTTATATTGAAGGTAGGAAATCAAGGGGCAGAGTTCAATGCCTTTGAGCTTCTTGGTCTGAATGATTCACTTAACATCACACGAAAGCACCGTGGAGGAGCAGAGAACAGAGTCCATGGCTCAACATAGCTCTGCGTAGAATGATGTGGACAGATTTTACAGATTTTAGGAAGCAGTCTATAGTGTAGTAAGTTAGAAACAAAATGGCTAACAGGTCCAGGAATCCAATTTTCTCCTTAATCTACAGAAGGAGGCAGTGGTGCAACAGCTTTGTGCTTTCCTTAAACTGCAAGATGTCCTGAAGGTCTAAAGCTGCCATGTGAAGCACAGAAGAAATTTTGTTTTCTGGGAAGTTACACTGCTGTTGACCCTATAGTCCCTTTCAGCAAGACTAAATAGATGTTCCGCTTTATTGATCATCCCAGATATGCCTTTAAAGTTCATTTTTGGAAGAAAAAAAAAAAGGAGACTTGTTAATCTAACTTCACTCTCATCAAATTTTAGAGGCAATTAGAGCTTTTTTCCCTCTAATTTCCTATCTAGTAAAAATCAGATGCTAAGGACACTTTCATATTATCCAGTCCTACTCACTGAGCTGGACTGAGTGCCCTATTAATAATAAGGCACTAGAGTGCAATTCCTGCATCTCAGATGGCTGCTCTCAGGGATCCAGGCATATCCTCTTTCTGTGATTCTCATTTTAGCTAATAAATTGCCCTCGCAATTCTCTGTTGTTGTCCTTTGGAGCACGTGCTGGAGATCTGAGAAGGGAATGGAGCAGAGGGGACTCATTTGTCTTCCCACGAGGACTGCGTATGGTGGAAAAGTGGTAAGACTCCTGAGATAAAGCGAAATAATAAGTAAGTAGAGAAGGGAAGCATCAAGAAAAGAATAAGGTAACAGATTTGTCCAGGAAACTTTGTTTTCCAGGAAAAAAAAGAAAAAAAGTGGAAAATGCTATTCATAATAATAATAAAGGTATGAGGTAGGAGAGAAGGGAAATGATAGCCTTTTAACCAAACCAGCTCTGCAGAAGAGTATCTAGGTCAGTGTGCAGCAATTCTTTGCAGATGACTGAGATTTATAGAGCTGAAGGCCAACATTGACTGTAGAGCCAAGCTCTTTTGCAGCTAAAGAGCGTGAAATCTGCTCCCCTTTTCAATCCATGCTGGTGGGAGGGAACCCCACGCCGCAGTCTTGGTGAGTCAGAATTAATGCAAACAGGCCCTGTTCACTAATCCCTGCTCTATGGAGCATAGGCTGAGAATAAGGTTGCCAAAGGAGTTGGGTAAAAATGGCCAAAGGAAGTGGTTGCCAATCAAATATCCAGCCACCCAGAGCAGGTATTTTCAGTCCTAAAAACAAAACTAATGTGTCTACTTTCACCAAAAACCCTTTCTGGCCTAACAAAAGATCTGTCTCTGTCAACAGCCTTGCTGTCCTCAGAGGAGATACAGCTGTGGAGAGCAGCCCATGGCTTGCTGGGCATGCACCAGCCATTCATCACAGGAATTTTCTCCTTCCCACTGCTGGGTTTCAACCCCACTGGGACTATATGTCCCTACATACATCATCCCCGAGCAGCAGCAAGACTGGCATCTGTCTCTCAAGATTTATGCTAAACCCTGGGTCTTCTTCAGAGACTGATTCATGCGGTTGTAGATTTCAAAGTCAAAAGAGACCATTAGATCATGCTGCCCAGTAGCACCAGGCCTTGGATTTCATAAGGACTTGCAATAATTTGTGTTTTGTTAAAACACGTCCTTCAAAGAAAACAGTCCACTCTTGATTTGACAGCCACAGAAGATGGAAGAGCTCCTATTTTCCAGTACTGACAGAAGGTTAGAAAGTCATTCATGATGTTTATTCCTGGCTGCTGAATGCACAATGTGAATTTTCCTGATGATCTTTATTCCTGGCAGAAGAATGTCTGTAATTTTGTGTTCTAAAGCTCTGAACTGTTAAACTGGGATGCTGACCAGCAACCTAACCTCCTTTGCCAATGAAGATTTAAAGACGACCATAGATGAGATCACTGTGTAAATCAGGATTTTGAGTAGGATTATGGAATGGGAATAAAAGGAGAGTGCTAAAAAAAATGTTTGTTTATAGGAAAAAAAGAAAGGTGTTCCTGCATATGCTGAGGGAGAGGGAACGCTATTAACAAGTATTTTGGGGAGGAACGGATTTTTTTTGTGTTTTGGATGATAGTTATCACATTATAGGTGTTAATCTAATAATATTCACCCTGGCTAGCAGCAGTGCGCTGTGTCTGGGCTGCTCAGCCTAACACAGATCACTCCTTTGTTTCGGACATCGCAGAACTTGCGAGAGCAGCATTTTTTACTATGAACATTTCTGCTTATATCCTGCATGTTCTGATACTGGATAACTTCCTCTTCAAACTGTCATTATAGGTCAAAGAACAAAAAGACCCAGAGTATAAAACACTTCTTTTAGTAAGCGGTCAGTATTGTGCTCTTGTCATTGGGGCCGTACTGAGGTTCAGCATTTGATCTGTCAAAAGGACCTCACACAAATCTCAGCTCTGTCCTGGCACCTTTCCCTCGGCCCACAAAAATGAGCCCACAGCACTGTGGCGTTGTGCAGGCAGCTGCGCTAAATCGGACTGATGGGAGGAGAGGCAATTTTGGAATAGCCTATAATGCATATTTAAAAAAATATAACAGTTATTAATGGCTATAGTTAGAAAATACGTGGCTTTGCTCCTTCTCAGCTTGTGGATCTTTCACAGAAATGTTTTCTCTCTGTTTTTAACTCCTGCATAAGTATTCATCCACTTGGTACCCAGAGCTAACAGAACGCAAGAAGGCAGAATGGATTCCCTGATATGTCTGCATGTTTTGTATCCTGCTAAAGTTTCTCCCATCCATCTACTGAGGGGCAAAAGGAAAAATATTACTTGGCCCAGACAGGTTTATTCAGAGTCAGGATTAAGAAGTATTTTGATTCACACAGCAAAACTAGTACAAAATGTTACTAACCAAAAACTGGAAAAGAAAGGGAGAGAGAAATTGAAACTGTCATTAGCACTTACAGACTGCTAAATCTGGACTATTCATAGCAACACAGAGAGTTTATCTATCCAGTGCAATAATGAGTGACAGCTGACTACTTATCAATTAGGTTTTCCTTCCCCACCTCTGAAATTAAGGTCATAACCTTTCCTATTTACTTTGAGGGTGTCGTAAATTAGAGCTTTGGCTTCATTACAAAAATTAATTAAAATAGTCACACAATGGCACCATTCACTGTTTTTCTTGTCCCTCCCTGCAGTGTGTCCTCATGTCAGCTCTCTCTGGTTTTAGTCCCAAATTCCAGCACGTGCTGGTCTGCCTATAGCATTTAGATAAGCAGCCCAGATTTTTCTTTTTGTCCATCTTCTTCGCTTCATTGGAGGAGCTCCTGTTGTTTCTAATTCTGACATTTCTTGACCTTTTTTTTTTGAAACAACTCTATGGTAGCAGGCTTTCAGCCTGATTTTATCTGTTTAAAATGGAGTTCACAGCAGAACTTGAACTTGGACAGATAGCTGAAACCTGCACCTAATCATTTCTCCTCACTGACATCTCAGGTGTCTGGGTGAAAAAAAGGATTAGTGTTCAAGGTGTTTTCATAAGAATTCCAAATACTAAACCCAATTAAAGAGAGAAAAAACACATGAATATTCTACACTATGCCTATATAAGGCAGAGCTGGAAGTCTGCCCATTGGAGTATGTTCTTTTTTTTTTCCTTTTTTTTTCCCTAAACCATTTCTTTTTAAATGTAATGCTTGCTTGAAAGCTGGATTTATGGATTGGCAGGATAATATTCTCCTTTTATAGAGGGAAGTGTTGCATAACTTGCTGTATGACCGTGTGCTGTGGTGGTTCAACACAGATTTCTGTGTGTACCGATATTACACATCTCAGAGAACCCAAAAACACCGGACTACTAAACATTGCTGCTTGGTGAGCAGTAAAGGAGTATTCAGTTTAATTTGGTATCTTTGCTAACAATTTTATTGTCTAAATATTCACATCCACAGGTTACAGGAAAGGGAGAAATGTCTGGCAAAGGCTTGGACTAGTGCACATACCGACCATGTAACACAACTGGCCACTTTGCTTTATATGTATAATTATACCGAAGTCAGAGTTGATGTTTCTTGAAAGACGAGCTCAAAAGCTATTTTAAAAGGTGACATCTATTATAAGTCACTTCTTTGGAGTCCTTAAGCATGTATGTAACCACAAGTATGATCTGTTTTTTATTTTTTTTATCTATTGCTTATCCACACGGGGACACTCAGGAAATTTTATCCAAATTAAGGTGAGACTTTAAGATGCACTACTTTAATGCAGCTTTAGCATGCAAATGAAGAAAATGAAGCATCTTCTTGCAAAGTAATGATGTCCTCAACATGGGCAGCTTGGAAACAGGCTCTCAGTGGCAGTGTGGACACAGACCTTGTGGAAGAATAGTCACAGCCCTAGGAATCCCAGATGGCATTTATAAAAGTGCAACAGGCTTAAGGCAGATGACAGGAGTATTGGCTGAAGGCAGTGATAGGTCTCAGCACCTTTTCTGAATCTATCTGCCTGAGATGGAAAATGTTAGCAAGAACACTTAAAATTTCCACTACTGAAAAAAAATAACCATGCCAATCTGTAGTCCTTGATAGCATGGAAGTCCTGATACTGATCTTTTGTACCTTGTGAGTCAAGATAGCCATTGGAAGGACTTGTTTTCCTACTTGGTGTGGGGAGGAAATGGAAGATTAATTTACTCTGCTGAAAATAAGCAGCTCATCCTCAATGTGTCCTGAGTGAATGAGATCCCATGTTAGACTGTGCTGAAAATGTATTTTTCTTCTGAGAAAAGCTTACAACTGAAAATGAGACTGCATAGATTTTTTTTTCTGCACAGTTGTTGCCTGTGGGCTTTAGATGGAGCAGTTCTGTGGAAATCAATCATGGCAAAGCAATAGCAGCTGTAATTTTGCCAGCAAGCAGAAACTATTGCAGAGGTACCCACAATACAGCAACGCTGCTTGGTTATTTAAAAGCAAATTCAAGCACACAGATAACCTGAATAAAGTCAGAGAAACACAAATTGAAACACAATTGTTATTTCTCATGTTTTCAGACCAGAAACTGTAAACAGCTGTTCCAGAAAAATGTGAATTCTCCCTCACCTGGTCCCCAACTGCATATATAACCAGTGAATAAGCAACTCACTTTAGATGTAATACAGACCCTTCGCTAGTGATAGAGAGAGTTTATTATTTAAAAATTGTAATGAAGTGGGGACTGCTGGCTCATATAAATTCTTCATCGCTTGCCATCATACTTCTGCAGCCAGTGGGGCACGGTAAAGTGATCTCCTCCGCTTTACAAATAAAGCAGAACTGTACCTGGCGAGCATCTCGATGACTAAAGGACCATGACGAGGACTTAGTGGACAACTCTGTCTTCTAAATCTATAAAGAGGAGAATACAGACTCCTTCAAAATATAAATCACTATCAGAAACCCTTCAATGGGGTGAGAATATTGTTCCAGTAAAAAAATCTAAAAGAAGTATACATTTGTTTCTCAAGCTTATTTTAGGAAAGCTTGAGGTTGTCATATTCCAAGTATGTTTAATGGTGTATTATGCTATTCATTTGCATCAATTTCTTAAAGAGATAATTCAATAAAATACTTCAGCCTTTAGCAACCCTTTTCTTGTATCGTATCTCTTTTTGAACCGTCAACCACTTGAAGGAACAGCCCTTGATTCTTTCCTGATTGTATGCTAGATGAGGCAATTTTTCCCTGGGGAATAACATTAGCTAAATTAGGAACACTGTAATTTAAAGGTGATTAAGTACCTTTTGTGATTGTTGCTCTATGACTTCAATCTGATAAGACTAAGTGTGTGTGTAATCTAGTCTGCTATGGGGCTGCTCACATTCACAAGAGGGCTTAAATCTTTTTAAGATCAGGCCCTAGATTAAGTACCCTGGTTAACCATTTTTATAGCACATTGACAAAGTATATATTTGACTTGACTGCAATGAAAATTCACACTTGTGCCTAGTGTGAGAATCCTTAAAATGCTTTTAAAACCTGAGGATTTTTGTTTTGCAGATAAAGTGAAGCACAGAAATGTGAACGGATACGTTCCTGTTTTACAGGCAGAGCTGGAAGTGGGCTGAGAACCCTCAAACCTCCTGAATTTGTGTCCAGGTTCCCCCATCTTTCATGTTTTGATGCGCAGTGTGTGAGGACTAGCAAGAACAACCCAGGCCAGGAAAGCGCCCACATCATTGCTCAGATTTATCTCTTTGATGCTCAGCCATCGGCTTTCTTGGGCTTTCCGTGTCAGCAGACGGCCAAGCGCGCTGAAGGATGTCAGCATACGGGATCCTACGGTGCTGTTGACAAATTTTGAGGTTGACATCTGTTGGGGGTTGCCGAATAAGACACACGCAGCCACCCAACTGTCATGAAGCAGTATTGGCGTTTGCCGTGCAACAGGATATTTTACAGAATGTCATCACTTGGTAATGAAACATTCCCCTGTAATGATGCCTCCTGAGCACGGAAATAGCTTTTGACCATAAAAATTTTGCAAATAATGCTTGCAGGAAGTGATTTGACGTCAATCAATCGAGTAGATCCCAGAAATAATGTGACAGATGGCAACCCGGGCAAAATCACCAAACTCCTTCTCACTTGCACTTTAAACAAGCATTTGGACTCAGGTCTTTGCGGGAAAATGTTAATTCTAACTCTGTGGCTGGCTGAAGTCGAATTGCCATTCTGCAGAAAATTCTAGAACTGAAAGTCCCTGACAAGCAGAATAAAATTAAAAGACCAAAATTTTCTTCTAAAAAAAGGAAGAAAAATTTTTCAGCCACCAAAGCTCTGTTTTGGTGACTTTAAATTATATATTCTTGATTTATTCTGTATCTATTCATCCTGTGAGCAAACAAAATTTTTAAAATATAAAACCAACATGAACAGTATTTTAAGTGATATATATGAGATTTTTTAGCAAAATAGTCTTTGAAATAAAAAATGATTGAAATGAAAAACTTCTGTTTTTAGTGTTTCATTTTGATTCTTTGCCCTCTGAATGAAAAGTCTGCTGAAAACATAACGTTTCAGTTTTTAACAAACCTGAACTTTTTGACAGTAGGAACATTCCCCTTCAATATTTTTGCTAAGGTCTTCCGAGGTGCTGGCCGTGCGATGTCTGTGCTTGCTTTACAGCGGTTCTGCAAGTTACTTCGTTTTGCAAGGTAAAAAAAAAACTCTTACACCGTATAACGAATTCATGTGTTATAATTTCTTGAGGTTTGAAAATCATCATTCTATGAAGATTTGTTGCTTAGTACTTAGCAAATATTTGTTTGGAAAATTAAAGCATTAAAGCAGTTCTTAAAAATTGACTGAAATATTTCTCTTGGTACTCTTTATTTATAGGAATAGATCTGCTTCCATCCAGTCACATATGTGTCATGTCCTTCTTAATTTTTATTAGTAGAAGTTTTTCACATTAGAAATTGTGATACCCAAAAAAGAGGTTGTGTGACTGGATTAACTTGTGTTAAAACAAGGACCATCCCAGAAATGGGGTGAGTGCGAGGCGCAAAGTAGGTCGCAAACTTTGATGGCGACATTGTGGGCTGTAACTCTGTCCCAGGGGACAATTTTTATGCTAGTTACCCAAAACCGCCTGAAGCGGCAGGGCTGTGCGTGACGAGCAGGTGCAGGCACCACAAGCCACTGGACTTACCGGAATTCCCTTTAGGAGACGGGGTCATCGTAAGCCACGAAATGGATCACTCAGACTGTAGAGACGGGCACATTTACCCTTCGTGCTATGAAGTCTCACGAACCAAGTCTCCCGGTACATCCAGTCTACGCCTCCAACACCACTCTGTTAAGCACATTGGTGCATACATAACTTCAGCCATAACATATACATACATATATATGCATGTATACATATACATTATATATATAAAATGAACTTCAACCTCAACGCTTTGTAGAACTGGTGTGTCAGCATACAGAATTTTAAAGCTGAATTAAAAATAGATGCTGTTATATATAATTCATGACAGCAACCTTAAGTAAAGGCTTACTTTTGTAGGACAAACAGCCCCCTTTATTCCACGACTAAAGCGGGTGTCAATTGTGCTCTGTTTGTCACACTGCTAGGGCTATATTTTCACTAGCTTTTAACTTTGCTGGGTGCTTTCGTTGAGGTGTTCTAAATCCCCAGCACAGGGCACACTCTGGACATCTTTCGGCTGAAACGGGCCAGGCCCGGCCCTGTGCTCAGGGGCAGAGGCCCGGCCCTGTGCTCAGGGGCAGGAGCCCGGCCTTGGCGCAGCGCGAACCCGCCGGCGCCGGGACTCGAACCCGTGGCTTCGCCCCTCCCGCGGCCGCCGCCCATCGCTGCGCGTGGGCCAATCAGCAGGCGCGGCGGGGCGCGCGCCCCGCCCCCCGGCGGGCGGTGACGCAGCGAGGCGGCGC
>JAUBNY010000768.1:110548-122990 GCA_032275445.1 Crypturellus soui
GGTAGCTTTTGGACAAAAAGCAGTGTGAGCTTTGAAAGAGGTTTCTGAGGGTATCATTAAGAATCAGTAAATGCACACTCTGGTGGATTCTTTCTGTGGTATGGAGGTGAAACATCGTTAAAAGATGAGTTATTCACTGTAGCTCTTCAAGAGGAAAGATGACAGATTCTACCCACCTGGGAGCAGCACGCACTGATGAACAGGGACTGCTGCGCGGTGGCAGGCAGGTGGCTGCAGCAGGTGGCAGGTTTGTGGAGGGAAAGCCTGGGGCAGGAGACCTGGGATTCCTCGTCTCCCTGTCTTTCTGTTTGTTAGCGAGCTGGGTGCCCCTGTGTCAGAACGCAGCCCTTCTTGCTTCGTCTCCCGTCCCTGCTGGTCTCTTGCACCTCGCTTATGTCCCAGGTGCTCATGGCATTGCTGACCACAAAGCAGAACCTGCCCCTGATTTGAGTTTCATTTCTCGTGGCTGGTCCCAGTGTGTGGGAGAAACCGTAGAGATTTCAAAGCACCGTGGTGATTCACAGCCGATTCCCTTGCTGAGGACCAGAGGGGTGGTGAGACCACCTCAACCAGCGATGAGTCACCACAACCAGTCAGTGCTCAGCCTGTGACCACCAGGTCGGGCCGAGCGGCGCCTGCCGCCCTCCAGCACGGAGCGGTGTGGGAAAGGGCCAGCACTGTGACTGAAGCGCGGCAGAAAACCCTCCATCTTCCCTGCGTGAAACACATGCAAAAGAAAAAAGAAAAAAAATAACCAAACAGTACCCACAAGAAGCCTTGCTTTGGGTTACCTTCCCTGACTCGAGTCCTAAGCGAAGTACAGACGTCGACTTTTGGCGGGATCTTTCATCTGTGGTTTTTGCATAACTGCTGCAGACACAAAAGAGAAAGATGCTCCTGGTGCACCCTCGAAGGACAGGAATGGTGATTCTGTGAAGGCTTCACTCCTTGTGTCCCATTTGGTGTCTGGGTGCTCAGGGAAACCAGTTGTGTCGAGCTTGGCCTAAGATGCAGCACCGTGGCCAGGGATGCTCCCAAGGGAGCTGCTAACTCCAGCCAGACAGCTCCAAGATCCTAGGCAAAAAACTTAGGGAAGAGATCATCTGTTATCCCTGCCGAGCTCATAAGGTCCTGCTTAGGGACCTTCTCTTGGTGGGCATTGAAAATAGTTTTCCTGCTGCTTCTGTAGCCATGGTGTTTAGCCAGAAGATTCAAAAGAATGCGTAAAAGCTGACATGGTATCAGTTTGGTTATGCCCTGGCCGATGTTTTTAATCTTTCAGGTACTTCTCCCTGTCTTATTTTAAGCATGTTCATCCCCTACCATCTAGAAGATGCGGAGAAATGGAAGAAAATGGAGGTATTGTTTGCATAAGATTGTGCAAAGAGGAGGAAAACAATGTCTTGTTTTGTTTCCTTGCATGTTTATAGTACCTGCTTTTGTGTCTGTGTTCTGACCTTTTAAAGCTAATAATGCTTAAGGTTGCTATCACATTTTTAAAAAATAGTGACACTTGGTATAGTTAAGTCAGTGATGCAGCCTCTGTGTATTTTAAACAGCAGCTCCAGAATGCTGCTGAATTCCTGTGTGGTTGCAGTAGGTCCGCGTGTTTACAAAGTGCCTTGGAGCCTCGGGGCTTTTTCCAGAGGGAAAGGAGGAGTTTCCAGCAGTCGTGGGGATGGGTGAGGGGGTGTCGGAGCGTGTCGGGCAGTGCTACGGCTGCTGGGAAGCCCTTTGCTGGGTGCTCCCAAAGCCAGAGCGGGAGCAGTTCCCTGTCTGGGCGGCTTCCCGAGGGAAGCCTCGAGTCTGAGCATGTGGCTGCTTTCTCCTGCCCTCTTTATTTGCACTACAAGAAGAGACTGGGCACGGAGGGAACTGGTTTCCTTTCAGATGTGGAGACATTTGCAAAGCCTTTGCTGCTCCTCTAAATCTGGATGATACAAAGCGAAGGCAAGTTGTATTCACTGCTCTCTGCTTGAAACTCTTATTTTTGCAAGCTGAGGATTGCAAGCAGCTCTGAGAGCAGAAATAGTGTAATGTGTTGCAAACTGTATTTGTCGTCCTCATCTAGAGAAAAAAATGCCGTGTATATTCAGCAGTTTCTTTTTTTAGTTTGAGAGATTAGATGCTTTTCTCTCCAGCTTGCAGAAAAAGAAATGATACTAGTTTGTGCAAATGGAAGTTTCAGCTATGTGGACAAAAGCAACGAGCACTTGAATAAGCTAATGTCTCTGTATCTGCTTATCTGTTAGAGATGGTGATAAGCCAGTCATTTCATAACTGAATTTTACATATTTATGGAAGTAGTCTCACAATTTGGGCAGCTCTTTGTTGGATTAAATTATGTGTTTTCCACTGCTGCTAGATGAGAAAAAAGATTTTTCTTTTCTGAAGGGTGATTTTTTTTCTATTTAAGCAGATGCAGGAGAATTAACAGGTCTCTTGGCAGCAGGTGCCCACATGCAGTTCTGATTTGCACTCCAGACCGCGTTGGTTGGACGTGTCCACCCTATCTGCAGGCAGCAGCCTGAGGCCGTGCAGATTCTCTGGTGCAACTGCCAGACTAGGAGGGAGCACTTCTATCACATGGCTTTTGAAATAATGTCTTATGGCTACTTTCTTATACTGCGCATTTAATCCTGAGATACTTATTCACTGCAGAGCCTGTGCTTCAGTAAGAAGTGCTGCATTTTTATTATGAGAGCAGGAATGTGTCTGGTTTATCTGGAATTCTTGGGTCTTGCAGGCTTAGCCTGTACAGCAGGCTGCTCAATTCGTGTACGTTAAAGCACACGTGTGAAGGGAGGTGGGCTATCCTGAGGTTTCAGGGAGAGAACGTGTAGCTCCTGTGAGTTAGCAGGTGGGAATAACCGGCCCACCACCTTTTTAGGCTGGATTCCAACCTGTGCTAAGCAGGAAAGTGTCTGTAGAGCAAGAGGGTGTGTAAAAGCTGGGGAGCCCAGCGTGCTTGGAGGAAAGGCAGCTCCATGGCTGGGGGACCTGAGCCATCATCTCTGTCCAAGAGCAAGGTTTGGGGAGCCATGTGGGAGAGGGGTTCCTTGGAATACCCTCCCTCCATAGGACTCGCTGCTTCTGCCATGTGAGACTAGTTGGCCACCCGAGTGAGTGGATGGGGTTCTTAACTGCTGGATGGAGATGAAATCGCACAGATCTACAGAGCTGTGTGTCACAGGATTGATGACCATTGCTTGATTTTACACGTTTTGGGGATGCACTGTAGAAAGTTAGTGCTAGATCCATTTATTCACCATGTTCTGAGCTTTGAAGCACTGATGAGGCCGGTTGCTGGCCAGGTGTGGAGTGCAGCAGAGGAAGGTTCTGTGGCTGGTTTTCTTCTCACCTCTACCAAAATGTCAAATCTCACAAAACCCAGAGCAGCCTAAAATGTATTCAGAGCCAGATAGAGAGTGTGGAAGCTGAGCCATAATGCAACTGCAGCTCATAAACTGGAGGTTAATAATTAACACGGTGTTTTTTAATGAACTTTCTGGTTGCTAGACCTTTGAGATCGTGCCAGCATGCCGAGCATGGACTGTGGGGCTGGCCTTGCCCTGGGGCAAGAAATACTGTTCCTAGTACAGGAAAAATGACAACTGGACACTTACAATTTTTGAATATTGTAAATTTGAGTATTGTAAATGACAATGCAAGGCTTGGTACAGTAACACGGCTTCTTTTTATCTAAGGATATTAATGCCTTTGCAAAAGCAGCAGTGTTACATTTGGATTAATGTAAACCACAGCTCAGTTTTCTGGTAGACATCACTAGTGCAGATGTTCCCAACAGTTCAAACATGTTTAATTCCAGTCAAAAAATACAGAGTCCTCTTTATAAACCTGCCGAGCACCTTTGTGGGAAGGGAACTCAAACTTAGGCAACTTGTTGGTTGCAAAAGCTTTGACTGAGATAGCTCTTAGTACCTTCGTAGCTGAGTTATAACAGGATTTTTCTAAAGTAACCTCATTGGAGGAGTGCTAGTGGAAAGTGAGGGAGGAAAGAGAGAGAGGAGGGAATGTTCACGTCTGTGGAGACAAAAGTTTTCCATTAAATGGGATGTGCCCTAAATCATGCTCTGTAACACACTCAGCATTAAAGTATACAGTGGATTTTTGTAGCTGCTGGACTAAGAGCTGAAACCTGAGCTGCATAGTAAGTTGTGATTCTAAATGCAGCACTTCATAATTAAGGAGCCTCCCTTGCTAATTTGTACCCCTGACTGAACTAAGGATGGTTCATGGAAAATACATCCCTTGAACTGTGCAGCTCTGTTTGTAACTGGCCTGAGCAGCGAGTCAGCACAGCTTCCTCCGGCAGAATCCTGGTGTTCAGGAGCATTCCAAGGCAAATCCTTGAATTCTGCACAAATTTGGATCCTCCTGCTGTATGCACTTGCATTTTTGAGTTGGTGGCAGATGTGACTCCTGTGTGTGCAAGGACAGTGGAAGTGTGGTAACTGAAGGGAAAAATCATAGGGAAAAGAGAATTTTTAGGTTGCTTTAGAAGGTATTTTTCCTTAATCTTTAATTGCAGGAAGCGTTACAAGCTTGCAACAAAATCAGAAGGAATTGCACTGCTCCCTCTTTATTTTGCACACTTAAAAATTACACTATGGCCCAAGCAAGTCAATTTTCTGGCCCTAGGAGCATCTTTGATGTTAGAAACAGAACTTGTTTTAATTTTTATATGCTGTGATTTCTGCAGGCAGGATGCTTTGTGTAAAAGTGACATTACTTGCTCTAAATATAGAATAACACCCCCACCCCCTGCAATTACCATCTTTCATTAACATACATGTCAAAAGAAAGACTTGCTGCTAATTCAGGCAGCAGTTGTTACTGCAGTTCAGGCCTGCTAAGAACATGAGCAAAATATTTTTCCAGCTATAGATATTTTTGCTGTTGACTTTGGAATCTCTTCAAATTTAATTGGACAAAATATGTAAATATGAATATAAACGCATAGATTCTCCTGTGATGATAAGGCAGCAAATCCTGTTCATGTTCTGTATCTGTCCTGCTGAAACGCTGGGTGCAAAAGTTCTTTTTTTTTTTTCACATTTAGTTCTACTTTTTTCCAACTCTCTGATTTGATAGAGCACATCTGTGCTGCTCCAAGAACGAACCTGGATGAAGTCATGAGCCTCTAAATAGCCTGGAGGAGGATGGAGAGGCCGAGGACAGCGGCCTTTTCATCTCAGGGGGGCCCTCTCGTCGGCGCCTCTGGAATCTTGGCTGGGGCTGCCCGTGCTCTGCACATCTGGGCTGGGAACGTGCGGAGCAGATCTGCTCCAGCTCCTCAGGTCTAATAATAGCTCTGAAAAACAAGTGCTTCGAGGAGGAGAGTGTTTGTGTGGTCTCTAAACGCAGACCAAATTAAGGCAAAAAGGAGAATCCTGTAGTAGCCAAGGAACTGTAAGCTGTGTTGGATGCCAGGGTTTGTGAAATGGCTCCCCAAAAATGACAAGGAGTAAATTAGGGTGTGGGTTAAAATTCCTTTTTCCCCTTTCATTTCTGATAGCTGCATATTTTCTCTAAAAATCTGCTTACATTCAGTGCAGTCTCTGTTACACTAAAAAAAACTTGAAGTTTTTCATTTCCTTTTCTTAATGACATGTCAGGTCCTTCTCACTAGTGCACAATTTTGATTGTCTGGTGTTTCCCAGTAAGAGGTGAAAGATGGATATGTGATTAACTGCTGCTCACTTTGAGTACACCTGTGTCTTCTGGAAAAAACAGTAGTCTCCTAAAACCAATACTTCAAGCACAGTAAAACCTCACATTTTAAATAATTACGTAATTACCAAATATATGTTTGATTGTTATGGGGAGAGGAAGAGAAAACTGATGGCTGAACTGTTTTATTTTTAAATGTCCCAAGATTGTGCTTAGTTGTGAAACAGTGACTAAAACTGAGAGGAGGGGAAATGTTCGGCAGCGTTTCCTCATCCTAGGAAGACTCCTAAAAATGAGTAAATAGGAGGAAAAGGTTAAAATTCAGAAATTTCTTCCTGGTGCACCTTTGTTTGATACCATTTTCAGAGATAAACCAAACATCCCTAAAGAAGCAGTGGTGCCGAATCTGAGGTCCTGCATCTCTGGTCTTGGGAGAAATGCTGTCATGAAGTCTTTGTAGAAACAGAACAGAAACCTGTTACTGTGTAATTAGGAGTACGCAAATGGTTTTGACTTCTACTTCCCCATGTCAACCCAAAAGTGCATGTTCACTCCCCTTCAAATGAAAAAAAACAGACGTATTTTAATTTTATTTGTATTTTATCTGTATTTTACATTTTATCCATATATTAAAAACAGAGGCAAAATAGGAAATTGCCAAGTTCTACAAAACCTCATGGGTGAAAGAAGTCAGGGTTAGACAAGTATGTGAATTGAATTGGAGCAAGCTTTCTAAAGAATTAAACAAATGGTTTATTTTTTTTTTCTGCCCTACTCCTACACGTTACACTTTGCATTTGCAGTGAAGTGACCAGTAACAAACAAGCATCTTTTTCCAGAGGCACACCCCTACAGTAAAAGTATATCTGCTATATTTACACACCCTCATAAGTATAATAGGTGTCTGCTTTTAGCTCCAGATTCTTGTTGAACAACCTAAAATGGGTTTCTAAAATCTGCAACATGATAGACAACCTGGACCTGGCTAGAAAGCCAGAGCTCTCATCCTCCACGTGCAACTGGCTGTATTTGCTACTGAACTCCGTGCTGAGGAAAGATATTTGGAGGTTATGTTGGAGGCTTCTCAGCTCAGGAATGCCCAAAGAAAATTGTCCTTTCTGTTTGATGTGAAATAGGTTCATTTTCAAGTTTGTGTAGAATTTAGACTCTTCCCCCAACACCTACAAAATTCTGTTGACTCCAGCATCTTGATGTTCCAGTAGAATGAAGTGAAATCTCACTTCGGGATTCAGGTAACTGCTCTTCGCCTTGCCGCTCTCTTTACACGTTTCTTCAGAGTTGAAGTTGTACTGAAGGGATGCAGGGGCTGCTAGTGTTGCAGCTGGCGAGGGGGCTGTGGTTGGCTTCAGTTTTTGCTGTCCTCGTGCATTTTCACGGCTTGCTAACAGAAACCTCTCGACTTCTTGTGCAAAGCAGCATATTAATTTCTGCTGCCTAAATTAGCAGCTTTTTTTTTTCTTCTTTTGAAATTCTGTATCGTGGAGTTTGGGTTCATGGCCAGGAAAAGTTTCTTCCAAAGTCCAAGCATGACATTTTCTTTTCTTCCAAAGGGAATAGGCATTAAGTAGTATTAAATCAAAGCACCCTTTGAGTGCATAATTAGTCACCCCAAGCTCAAATAGGTTGTCACTGAGGACCTTAGATTTTCTTATTTAATTCTCAAGCTTAACCAGTAGCAAATAACTAGGCAATAATTCTGAAATATGACTCTCTGTTTCTTTCAAATATCATAAATAAGTGTAGTTGATAATCATTGATGTAATTTGTGACAATTCTCATAGTGGTTCAAAAGTATTGCTCAGTTAGCTAATTTGCAAAAAGAAAGGCGCTATCTTCAGAAATTGGTCACTTAGAAATTGGTAGCTTTGAAAATGGGATTTCTACCTTACAATTATTGGACGTCGCTATAGGAATCTTAAGTTCTGAGGGGTCATTTTATTTTCTTCAAGAAAATGTCTTCAAGAGGAAAGCAAACTCCCAGGAGGGAAACCAGAGTGAAACAGCTTAACAATGGAGCAGGCAGAGTGCATCAATCCAAGCACAAGTGCTAAAATGGCACAAAACATGTCAGGGAGGACATCCCCTGGATGTAGGTAACAGCTGTTTAACAGTCAGAAAGCTGCATCCTGTTGTTGTCAGCCAAGTGTGAGGAGGCACTGCTGGCTTTTACCTACAGTAGGATTAAAATAGGCTGTAGGGCTTCCATGAAAGCGTGTTGTCCTTGACCTGCTAAGACTGATCACTCCAAAAATTGCCCAGGGAAAATACTTGCCTATCTGCAAGAAGCTAAAGTTGGCAATTCTCCCAAAACGCAGGTATTTCCAATTGGCCAAAACCAGCTGTCTTCAGAGTTGTAACCTCCTGGGAGTTGGATACGTAGTTTAAAACGCTTTACATTTAAGACTACAGTGAACAATGAAACTGTAAAGAACATAAACTTGCAGTATTTTACCAAGACTAAAGTTCTGGTGTCTACATCATCTTTGTTTCCTGCAGGCTAGTAGGAATTGCTTTATGTGGTTTAGTGTATCTTAATACTCTTGCTCCAACTGCCCAGCTCATTTTTGAAGGTTGCTGTCTGCCCTTTAAGGGGTAGTGAGCACATTTGATTTAGCCACTTAAAAGCAATGCAGTTCACTGCTCTGATTAATTGTCAGAAAATAAATACGTATTAAAAAGAACTTGCACTTTTATTTTTTTCAAATCATTTTCTTATTGAGTGTGTGTAACTTGTGTAGATTTGGTACCTTGGCTTTATTAAAATGTGTTTTCAGTAAAACTTGGCATTTAGATGCCTACCAGGTGAGGTAAGACACATATATGTCTGAATATTTCTCACAATATTTGGTTCTAGAGGGCGTGTTTACACCTAAAACAGAGAAAGCATCAGGATAAATAGCCCTGGTGTTTATTCCAGAACTGTTCCTGCATTGCCTTGCTACCACTGCAAGTAGTGTAAAAAAAACAAGGAAGTGAGTATTTTTGTATTTCAGTGATTTTAAAATGCTGCCCTTGTTTTCCTTGTGTTTGCTGTGAGAGAAGCTACCTTAGGCTAGAGAGTGCATTTATTTTTCCATCTCTTCAAGCATTAATTTGGGGACTAACAGTTCTCTGTATCCCCTCTTATGAATGATGTAGACTGTCTTGACCACACTGAGCAACTGAAAATGTTTCTTTGTGCCAATGACTTTATAAAATCTCCCTCATGGGACCTGGAAAGTCTGAGCCTGCTTTAGCTTCTTCCTGGGGAGTTGCCACTTGGGCTTTTATGGTTTTCCACAGTGTCATCTTACCTCACTTTACCCTCACTTTTCTTCACTGAAACTAAGTTCAATGTTCACCTTAAGGGAAAAAAATAGCATCCATCCTGAAAATTCTTTTGTTTGTTTTTGTGTTTGGTTTTGATTCTTTATGTGGACTTGCAATGAAAATATGCAGGTTTTGGTGCATGGCAGGACGTAGTTTCTTTGCTTGGGTGACAAAGCTGTGACACGGTGCCTGGTTCAGCTGGAGGTTCCTCGTCGCCCTCCAGCCTTGGGTCTGTGCCTGGCAGCGGTGGGGATGACACTGGCTTGAAGTCGGTATCTGCAGAGCTTCCAAAATACTTCACAAGCTGTCTGTATAAACAGTTTGGGCCTGATTTTCTTCTAGCTGTGGTTCTGTTGCCAAAATCCAATGTTATCATGAGTCAAAGGAAAAGAGGCACCCGGTTTTCCGCAGGAGTTGTGTCTCTCGGTGATGAAAGTCTCGGTCTTTTGGGTCGGGGCTCCTTGGTCCTGCCACCGCGCGAGGAGGCTGGTTGTGGCCCAGGGTCAGATGGCTGCTGGAAGCTGGAAGTATCATCCTTCATCTCGTGAGCCTGGGCAGGCTCATGGTAGCCTGTGGCATTTTTGTTTGTATCAGCTTGTTCTGGAGTGAATTAACATTCACCTCTAGTCTCTGTTCCTGAGAGCTGGTATTGGGCTAATTTATAAGGCTTTATCTTCCATTCAGCAGGGCTCGAGGGATTTGAGTAGTTTGAAGTTCACCACTCACAAACCCTTTTCTGTAACTTCACGGGGTGCCCTGCGCCTCTCAAACACGAAGATCCCTGTTGGTAGCCGCATGGCTGTGGGGAGCGATGGGCGCCCGCCCAGCCGGGCCCGTGGGGTCTATGAGCAGCAAGGGACCTTCAAGGGCCCCCTGAGACTCGCTGGAACCTGATGTGCACGGGAAGCTGCGACACTCAGCAATAGCTGCAAATTCCAAACATTTGTCATCTGTTCCCTGCTCCAGAATGGGAGGAGAAAGAAGGAGACCTGGAATGGGCATCAGAGAGTGTCTTCGAAGGTGGTTCACAGCACTGGCCAACAACATGTATTAAAATGTCCTTTCTTATGGTGTCCTTGAAAAGACTGTAATGTTGTTGATACTCAGGCTCTGTGCTGTTGTTGCCGTGTCTGTGTTCTGGGCAGGTCCCCATCGCAGGCCAAGGGGGCCCCTCCAGAGACTCGTTTTGTTTCGCTGGGGCCAACGGGAAGGCCTGGGTCTACATTTTAGATTTGCTTGTGCAGCTGCTAAGGCTTGTGGCTCTTCCTGGCTCCTCTCAGGATTTGTTTCCAAAAAAGAACCGCTTCCTTTGTGTGCCTCACTCGCAAGGTTGGTGTTTCCACCAAAACAGAAGCGTTGTGGAGGACGACGAGGAGAAAGGTCATGGTCAGCCCCCTGCAAGGAGGAAAACACCAGTCAAAACCCTCAACTTAAACTCACCTCAAGCAGGAAACGGGCAGTTTGGTGCGTAGATCTGGCTGTTCATGTGTGTTGTAGCACCAGGGCGGTCTGGGGTTTGGAATCACCTTCAAGCAGCACGGTGGCTGTAGGAGAAAGGATTTTGGGGGGGATTAGTCACTGAGTATGGGAGCATCCTCTAGTCGTGGGAGAAGGTGCTGGTTCACACAGTGTTGCCCTAATGCCTGCTCGAGACCCATGGCAAAAGAAAGCACTTGGGGATGCTTTTTAATGCATTTTCCCTTTCACTTGTTCATCTTTTTTTCATCTTCAAAACAAAATCCTAAAAAGACAGTTTTCTAAACCTTGAGAATGATGCTACCTTTTTCTGTTGGGAAAGGACCTAACCAGCCTTTCTGGGAATGCGGAGAGGATTTGATTTGTTGGAGAGCATTCACGTTAGTGAAGTAAGGAGCTTTTATGCTGTGTCTAGTGTCTACGCGTCAGCTCCTCTTTGCCTTAAGTGTTTTGCTCCCGCTTTAATCTCTGAAATTCTTGCTGGACTAGAAATTTATTTTCCTGTACTTCCTTTCCAACCTCCATCCCTCCTTAATGTTGCGTTTTCTTTTAACTCTTTGAGAGTTAAACATCTGCTTTGACTCCAGCTCGCGTTCTAGTAGCTGCTGGTCCGTGTTTCCGTAGGGACGTTGTGCGGTTCATGTCTGCAGGGAATTTCCTCCTGAGAGAAGGATCAGGTGAGCTGTTTCCTCAGCTGAGTCCTCTGACGAGCTGCTGAGATGGAGCTTGGTTTTAGGCAGTGGTGGAAGGACGGCCCGTCCCGGGGTGGCGTCGCGTCGACACAGCGAAGCTACCGAGTAGGGTCTCCTGCCTTTACTCCGTCCAAGCTGCGAGTTACTGCAGCTCTGTTTTGGTGATGGGACAAAAAGCAGCAGTAAAGATCTCTCTTTCTGCTCTGCCATTTGAAAATGGCCCGAACCAAGGAGTTGGATCTTGTTTGACACAGCAGGTCTTTGAGGTGGAATGGGGCGGCTCTCAGCAGTGCTCCTCTGGCTAACACCAGTATTTTTAGTGCTCTTCCTTGGGTTGCTGAGCTGCTCCTTGGCTTGGTCAACACTGTGTGGAGGTCACACACAGGCAGTTTCAGGAGGGCCAGCTGGTGGGGCTGGCGCTGGAGCAGCTGCTTGGAGACACAGGGGTTGGGAAGGACCAAGACGGGTACTGGCACATTGCTCAAACCGTATCCAACCCAGTGTTCCTCATACGCCTGGGGATAGGTACGTGCCGGGAGCAAATCCAGGCCTAAAAAGGACTGTTGTGGTCAGCCTGACTAGAAGGATTAGGAAATAATGTTGAACCTGCAACCCAATAACCAGGATCTCTTAGCTTGCATATTGCCCAGCCAGCAGGGAGTAGCAGGGCCGTCTTTGCAGGCATGGAAAAGATGACCCTGTCACTGAATACATGAGCACAATAAAATGGCTGGAAACTGCCCTGGCTGCATTCTAAGTAGCTGGATCCCCCTATAGTTGCCCCAAGCATCTGTTTTTCTGCTGCTTAGGATTCATCTCACATGGTGGGAGCTGACATCCGTGTTGGGGCAGGGGACACTTGTTCATCCCAAGTACCCTTTAGTGACACGCACTGAGCTGTGTGACAACACTGCATGAGAAGGCTCTCAAGATTACTGAGATGGCAGAGACTGAAGGGAGAGTATGCAGCTGAATTCATCCAAGACTGAATTTCTTCTAGTAGGAGCCTTTGGGAAAAGTGGGGGGGAAATTGGAAACAAAATGAATTACGTGCAGCCAAAATGACAGGTTGTTTTCTTTATTTTGCTAATGGAGAGGAAAGGTGTCTCTTGGGAGCAAATAAAAATGCAAACAAATTATTTTTTCTCTGTATGTGTTGGGTGGAAATATTCTGGACTACTTTCAAAGTAAATATTTGCAAGAGCCAGGAGTGAATTGTCCTGATTTACCTTTTAAAGCAGAGCGGCTCC
>JAUBNY010000768.1:170598-189304 GCA_032275445.1 Crypturellus soui
TGTTCCAGGGCTCTGTCACCCTCACAGGAAAGTTCTTCCTCACATGGAGGTGGAACTTCCTGTGTTTCAACTTGTACTCATTACCTCTCGTCCTGTCACCAGCCACCACCGAGAAGAGTTTGACCCCATCTTCTTTACATTCATCCCTCACGTATTTGTACATATTGATCAGATCCCCTCTCAATCTTCTCTCCTTAAGACACATTAGTGAGTATGCATAGAAAGGGATAAACCTATTCGAAATGCAGTGAGGGTGACTCTTTTTCTGAAGATGTGACCAAAACAATGCTGAGACTTAACTTACCTCATTGGTGAGAGAGGTTATTTAAGCCTCAGAACTTAGGCAATCTTAAAGTAGGCATAAAATTCTGAATGTTTCCAACCTCTTTCCGTGATTTATAGACAAAGAAAAAGCAACTCCCTTGGGATTGATGTCTACAATCACCAGCAAAATGCAGAAGATTGTATATTGTGTTTTGGTCCTCATTTATAAAGCCTAAAGAGTCATCAATTTTGCTGATTTGTCTCTTCAGGAAGAAGAAATATCAATGCTAGGAGAAATAACACATTTACAAACCATATCAGATGACCTGAAAAGTCTCACCATGGATCCACACAAATTGCCATCTTCAAGTGAACAGGTTAGCTCTTGTTACCGGGAAAATATTTCATCTTTCAGATTGCACTATTTTAAGTTTTGGGAGAAATATTGACTGAATATCTACTATCCTTAAAATGCATAAGAAAATATTTATAGTTAAATGTTTAATTAAAATAGATCTTAGGTTTACTTTTAAAGATTTTTTCTGCTCAAACTTAAACTGTCCATCTCTAGCACCATAGTGTTGAAGCATGCTAGTTTGAGGGAACTCAAGGATAAAGCTGAATCAAGCTGAAGTGGCATACACAGTCCAATTCTAGCAGAAAACTGAGACTGACTTGAGACATTGAAAACTTGTAATGAGGAATACTGGAGACAAGCAGATTATTTCTGTTACTAGGAAAATCTGTTTTTTAAGTTGTTGATACTATTGAATATCTTTTATCAGGTAATTTTAGATTTGAAAGGTTCTGATTACAGCTGGTCTTATCAGACTCCTCCATCCTCTCCCAGTACTACAATGTCCAGAAAATCCAGTGTTTGCAGGTAAGTAGATGGATATTACTTCATTGTAACCTCTTTGGGGGCAAAGGGAGGAAGGTTCAGACTGTGATACGGATTTGTGTACATAATTAGAACTTAAATAAGAACTCTTAATGAAATCAATCCCTCACGGTCCTTATCTGTTTACATGTGTGACTAAGAATATTAAAAAGGATGGACATGACTGAACAACTTTGAACTCAAGACAACTTGAAGATGCTTTTAATTCAGTTCTCTTGAACCCATTCCAGATCAAAGAGCAGACTGTACTGATCTAAGCTCTGAGATTGTTCATTCATAATTTCCTTTTCTGTTTTTCATGTGATAGCGTTTTAGATTATTCTAAGTAGCTGTTACTAATCAGTAAGTTAAAGAGTTTGAAAAGGAAAAACATCCTTGCCAATTACCCTATCAGTGTGGTACATTTAAATGCTTTTTTTTGTTACAAGTTCTTTGACTGTTTAGTGCTGTCTAATGCTGTCCCCGGATATGTTGGAACACTTGGATCCCGTTGACGCTTTCTCTGTAAAAACTGTTTTCTCTCATAAAACAGTTTATTAGCATGTTACCCCCGGACCCTGATGTTTACATTCACTGTTTCCTTTTACTGAAAAGGAAGATACTGTGTTGTGCATTTTGCTCGAACACCTTTGTAGTTAATCTCAAGTGATGACCTTTTGATTTGCTCTATGAATAATGTACTACAGGTTCCCTATGTATGAGCAAAGTTACCTCTAGCATGTCAGAACAAGTGAACATGACTACTTATATGTATGTACTTGCCTCTGCATGCAGATATATATAAAAAAAAAAGTTGCAATACTTTTATATATATGTGAAAATACACACATTTGAAGCATTGAGCACAGGCTTAAAGATGCAATATCCTGAAACTGTAAAAGAAAATGGCTGGAAAATCCATCACTTGTTCCCAATCAACCTCAGATTCTTGTGCAGTAAAATCTATGACAAGAGGTTGTTGTGTATGGATAAAAAAAATACAGGGTTCCTCTTCATCTGCACCAGCCTTGTCTATCTTACTTTACACGAAATTTGGGGATAGAAAGTGCAGTCCTTGCCCGTATCTTTTAGAGCCATCCCTTCAGCTAGAAGGTAGGTTCTGCCAACTGAAGTAGGAATCTGCCTTCCTTCAGATGGATATCCTGCTAGTGCCACTTGTCACCTCTGCAGCAGGAGACTTTAAAGGCTCCAACACTGTGAGCAGTTAATCACTGCATCACTGGCAGATTCTGGAGATGAAAAAACAATCCCTGTGATTTGGAAGTCAGAATCCTTCTCTTGTAGATCCCACCTGGGAAGTTCTGATTCTCCTTGATCGCCTTCCTACGTGCCATGAGGTGCCATGAGGTGCCACGCGGCTCCATGGCCCTTTTTGTCCTGTTGGGAGCTGTCGTGCGAGTAAAGCTGCTCATGGGCACGCTTAAGTTTGGGGGATTGGGGCTGCTTTTGGGGCTGCTTTTAGCAATCTCACATGTTGGCCTTCTGCCTGCTGAAGCCACACACCCCGGTGCAGCCTTTTGTTAGGTGTTCAGCACCCTGCTCAAGGGATTCCCTGTGGAGTTTGGCCCTTAGCACAAGGCCTGGGAGCAGGAGGGGTGTGTGGAGGCAGCAGCAGTGTCGAGGCTGGGAGGATGCGGAGCCATCTCCTCTGCTGGACCTGACACAGCCTCCTGGGGCCTGGCCTCCAAAGTGGGATCATTTGAGCGAAGTTCAGGGTAAAGTGCCATTTTCTTTGTACTCACAAAGGATACTGCACCTGCTTCGCATACTTTACTGATATATATGTGCATATATATATATATATATATAAAAATTTATTTTGCCAACCTCTTTTTTTTTTGTTTTTCCTCTGGTTTATGCTGCCTGTTGCTAGCAACACGTGGAATGTTAATTGTACCGTATATGGGTCTCTCCCACCCCCTCCTTTTGTCTTTTCCTCTCTCCCTTCCTCTCTCTGCTCCTTTTGTCTCTCACAGCAGTCTGAACAGCGTTAACAGTAGTGATTCCCGCTCCAGCGGCTCGCACTCGCACTCACCTAGTTCACACTATCGCTATCGCAGCTCCAATCTGCCTCAGCAGGCCCCCATGAGGCTGTCCAGTGTGTCCTCCCATGACTCTGGATTCATGTCCCAGGATGCTTTCCAGTCCAAATCGCCATCCCCTATGCCACCAGAAGCACCTAACCAGGTACGTGCAAGCACGGGAACGAGAGGTGAGCTGGACACTGTAGCTTGGCTCACCTTCTTTAAAAAAAAAAAATCTTATGTGTTTTTGGGGGTACCTTGGAGTTAGGTTGGACACTGAAGGTAATTCCCACCTTGCTGGACTTTATTTCTATAAAAGCTGGGCCTCTTGTTGGCATCTTGATGCTACTCCCACGAAGGTTAGCACTGCAGGATGGGACAGTCACTCTCTGGTTACAGGATCTCTGTTGGTCCTAGATGCCTGAGTTTCAGATAAATTCAGGTGGGAAAGAGTGAGGAAAATCCACCACAGGGGAGGGAATCGGTACTCACTTCATCCACCCAGGTTACTAGTCATGAGGTTACTAGTTAAAAGTCCTTCACAGGTTGCAATTTATGACTATCTGGTGGCTGTTTGCTGCTGAATGGACATGTATCCAAGACAGAACAGCCTTGTGACAACTCTTCTTGACACTGGTGACTTTGACTGCAGATCAGTGATAATTTTCACACTGGCCACTTCAGCGTCACCAGTTACCAAGTTGGCTCCTTTTAGACCACCTTTGACTGCACGTAGGGCCCCTTTCCGCAAATCCTTCCAGAAACATTTATTCAGTCAGCAGCACTTAGTGAAACATTTAGGATATCATCCAGAACAATCTGGTCCATTCAGGATCATATTCTTAGGGAAAGCTCAACATTTTTATTTTTTCTATTTATCTGTTTCATTTTAATAGAAATGCTCTGATTTCAAGCACATACTTCTCCTGAAGTGTCCCCATTCTGGACACATCAGCATTGTGTTTTATAGACAACATCCTGAAACAGCTGGATTTAGAACTTTGTGCAGACTATTTAAATGAATGTTTTATTTAGATGGGCTGTGGCTAACCTAAATGGAATGCAAAAAAAAAAAAGTAAATCAACACACATAAACTGGAATAGTAACAAGGTAAGGAAGTTGATTTTTAAGATAGATGCCTCAGTTTTACTTGTAGCATCATCTTTGGATTTCATAGTATCCACTGCACCAGCATAAGAAAGTGGTAGTCCACACAGTGTCGCAGTGTTTGCAGATGAGGGGTTAATTTTGCAATTATCCCTAATGTGAATGAATAATAATAAGAAGAAATTTAAAAGTCCCTCTTTGCAAGTTTCCCTTTTAAATGCAGGGAGAGAACTTAGGTTGATATCAGCTGGCTGAACATCCCCAAAGTTAGAGTCGTGCTGATTTACCCCAGCTAGGAATGTGCTCCTCCGCTTTTATTTCATTTTAGACGCTATCCCTAAAGTTGCAAACTGA
Source organism: Crypturellus soui (assembly GCA_032275445.1). Lineage (NCBI taxonomy): Eukaryota > Metazoa > Chordata > Aves > Tinamiformes > Tinamidae > Crypturellus > Crypturellus soui. The sequence goes on from JAUBNY010000768.1 coordinate 175,250, forward strand.
CCTCAACGTCATGTGAGCTCTTCACGAGCTGTAGGAGGCTGCAGCCTGTTGGTGTAGCAAGTGGGTCTGTGCTCTGTACGTCTCCAGCTCTGTCTACCTTTGCACAGAGGGAAGGTAACAGACCATGGCCTGGCTGCTTCAGCTGCGCTTGCGTGTCCTGCTCTGTGTGTTCAGCACTGCGTGAAGCGTGTGTGTCCTGCGGACAGGAAGCTGTGACCGTGAGCTCGCCCAGAGCTGCTCGGTGACAGCGCGTGTCGTGTTGTGTGTCTCTAACCGACTGACAGCTCTTCCTCCGGTGCTGTGGTTTGGAGGCCAGGGAGGAGCAGCGATCTGGGCTGCCCACTGTTCCTGAAACATCAATATCCTTGTTCCTAGTGACGCTGGGAAAGCAGCAAGGCAAGCCCTGGAAGCAGGAAAGGAAATTAAAAGCTGTATGTCTTGCACAGATGGGTGCTTTGCTGCTGGTGTTTGCTAGCTCCATGCGTTGGAACCTACCAGCAGCAAAAAAAGCTCTTTTCTTTCAATAAAAAAAAAGGCAGAAGCAGGAGACAAAATTCCCATTTTATCTGAGAGCAACTATGAGAGCTGTATGAGATTTTTTGTTCTCACCTATGTTTTAGACATCTTTTTCCCATCTGATTCTGAATAAAATCAGTTTAATTTTCAGTGTAACTCCCAAGAAAAGAATAACTAGGATTTAAACAAACAAGATACAGATTTTGTGAAAAGAGAGCTAACTGGTGAAGTGAACATTATAGTCCGTGAGTAGTAGGTCTTTATGTCTTTATAATCCTCTGTAGAGGAAAGGAGAAAGAGCGATTCTGAAACTTTAATTCTGTGTTAGTGCAATCTCCATTCTCCGTCATTGTGGTTAACATCACTGGGAGCGAAGGTGTTTTCCCCTACCAGACAACTATACATTTGGAAAGGCAGCTGTATAATGCTCAAATCTTAATTAGGCAAGTGCATTTGAGTATAGCTGAACTGCTGAGGAGAGGGACAGCTCTCTTCCTGGAATGAGTAGCTTCTCTAAGTGCCAGGTTGGAGGCCAGTGTTGCCTCCGGCCTGTCCTTGAGCAGCATAAAGCTGTGCAAGAGGCTCACTGCTTGGGAGAACAGAGCATCCTTGCGCTGTGACTTAGCGAGCAGGGCCTGTTTAGCCTGGAGAAGTGAAGACTGAGCAGGGATCTAATCAACATGTACAAGTACCTGAGGGGAGAATGTAGGGAGGATGGGGCCAGGCTCTTCTCCATGGTGGCTGGACAGGGGGTAATGGGTACAAGTTTAACCACAGGAAGTTCCACCTCCATGTGAGGAAGAACTTCTTTCCTATGAGGGTGACAGAGCCCTGGAACAGGCTGCCCAGAGAGGTTGTGGAGTCTCCTTCTCTGGAGATCTTCCAAACCCGCCTGGATGTGACCCTGTGCCCCGTGCTCTAGGTGTCCCTGCTGGAGCAGGGGGTTGGACTAAATATCTAGAGGTCCCTTCCAACCTCAGCCATTCTGTGATTCTGTCCTGATGTCCTGGGTGTCACCTGAGCTGGTTAGTGCTGCCCGACCTGCGCGCAGCGTCTGGGGAGCGAAACGGCATCTTGGAGTGATCACCTGGTGTGGGGGCAGTCGTACGGTCTGAGCAGAGCTGTGCGTGGGTGAGAAAGAGAGAAGGATCATCAACTGGAGGGGGAGTGAAGCTGCGTTGTGAGAGTAAGGTGGGAAATGATTATGCAGGTGGATTTTAAAGCTTCTGCCTCCATGGGGAGGAAAGTGAGTGTTGGATGAAGAGAAGAGAGCAGATAAAGGAGGGAAAGGGCGCTGTCAAATTGCAGAGGACTGCTGAAGTCTTTCCCAAGGGTTTTCTCTTGATTAGAGAAAAGAGGTCGGCAGAGAAGATCAAATTTTGACCTTCAGTCACTGTGCACAGCTTTTTGAAAGGTACCTGCTGAGCCTTCCACTGATTTCAGGAGGATTTTGGACCCGGTGTTTCATTAGGATCAGTCCCTGGCAAAGCCTTGCACAGGAAGCTCTGTTACATGAGGAAGGGAACAGATTAAGAAAGCAATACTACTATTTTTTAAATGCAAAATGTAGCAACCAAAGGATACAAGTGATGTGGGATGACTGCTGTCCTTTAGTAGGCTAGTAGGAGAATAGATGGAGAACAAAAATCGTATAGTCTGGCCCCAAATGCAGCTTTTTGTCTGCCCTCACTGGAATTCGTATATCCCAGTCCAAGCAGGGCGCCAGCTGAAGAACAAGTCCTAGGACCTTGTGTGAGACACCAGCCACCAGGCTCCTGTGTGTACTGGAGGAACCAGCTGGTACCACGCGCTGCTTTAGGTTTCTGCTAATACTGTTAACTATTAACTCCTTCTTCAAAGAGCTACCTTGAGGGCTGAGTATGACTGCAGTTACTGCAGCCTTGGAGGGAAAAAGGAAAAAAAAAAAGTGATTAAAGTAGCTAAAGTGAATTTTATTTTCAAAATGGTTTCACAGCCCTGGTTTCACGGGCGCTCCCCCAGCCACGGCGTGCGGGAGCCGCGAGCCCCTGCAGCGGGAGCCACGTCTGGGTGCACTGTGCAGCTCTCTGTGCGCTCCAAGTGTCCCTGGGCTCCGGAGGGGGCTCCCAGTGCTCCAGGGTTCATCTTGAGGCGGTTTCCGCAGTCTGTCCAGGTAGCATTTGCCTCACTGACCCTTTTTTGTGTGCTTTTCCTTCAGGAGGTTGGTATTCTGCTGCCTCTCTCTCCATGGTTCTCACTTTTGCCATTCTTATCAGCCATTCCTAAGCCTCCCTCAGCCTGGGCCATCTGAATTTCTTAAGCAGAGAAGGCCCCGTTTCCCTGCCACCATTTCTAGCCTTTCCTTCTGCTGCTGGGATGTTTCTCCCCGTGGTATCGTGGTTCATCCTTCGCCCATTGCAGGTGGCTGTTTGAGAGAGCCCTTTCCCCTGTCCCCTTCTCCAGGAGGGGTGATGAGGTTCGTTTCCTTGGCTCGAGCAAGGAGTCGGTGGCTCCTCCTGGGGTGCTGGGCAGGAGACTTTGCAGCCAGTGAGCAGCTGCAGCTCTGCCCGTGCTTCTCGAGCCTGTCTACCCTGCGTGTAGTTGCTTGTCTTCAAAAGACCATCCCAGCTCCTGACCACAGGATGATATTGCAGGTGTGTTCCCTTTGCTGTCTGTATCCCAATTTGTCCATGGATACAAAGCCCATTTTATTGCCGTAACAAGCTAGCCATTTCCAGCCTTTTTTCTCCATATATCAAGTCAGTTGAACAAATCCTTGCATCTGCATGATTTGCAGTTTTAGTCTTTTTCCCTTTATTTGCTTTATACAGTGCTATTGCTAACCCATTTATGGCTTATTTCCACCATTGCTTGACATAATCTGAAGTTTCTGGTAAATAGGAATCCTCATTCGTCGCCATCAAGGCATCTGCAGAAACAGCCTGGCCTGATCCAGTGTTCCTGCACTATCCTGCCCTGTGCAGAATACCGAAATCCAAGGTGTTTTTTTCAATGTTCTTTCAGGTTATGAGCATGAGTTGTCCTCATGAGTATCAGAGTCTCACAGAGCTCGTGTTCATCAGATGCACTTGCATCATCTTCAGAGCTTTTTCCCCTGTAATGGGAGTTTCTTTAAACAAGAAGAATGTGATACATTGCATAAAACATCAAACCACTGCATCAGAGAGTACCCCCGGTAGATACTTTTCACTTCAGTGCTTACTAGGTACATGCAGCTTAGTAGCTGCATTTTTGCAGTTTCTTTCTGTCTTGTGTTCACCTCAACACTTGCCTGCCTGTGGAGCATAAGCCTTGACAGCTGAACTTCTTGTACCCTGAAAAGACTTGTGAAGTCACCTGCAGACACAACATGCTCCTCAGCACGGGGCAGGATCCTTTTAGCTTGCCTTTTTTTTCCCCCCCTTTGACTTTACCTTTGTGAAATTTCATAGCACTCCCCCAAAACCACATTCACTAATAAGCTCTAGATGCTGATCCTGTATTGGCTGTTCAACCACCACAGGTGTCTTCCTCAAAATCCCCAAAATCACCAGCTTACGGTGACGATGTCCCATCCCAGGAGACGGCATCTCCTCTTGCTCAGGCAGTTACCTATATTTTCTTTCCACATAGATTTTTGTGGGCTCTGGGATGAGTTTGGGGTGTTAGCAGCTATTCTTCCTCTACATTACTTCTTATCTAGCTGTCATGCTGTTTGCATACTCACCACAAGATCTCACCTAGGGCTACTGGTGACTTTTCTATTTTAGAAGGACTGCAAAATTTGCAGTCCTTGAGATCCAAGGCTTTGCTACACAACCTTGCTATGAGAGCATGTTCTGGAAATCTCAGCCATTCATCTCTACTGTCATAAAATGCCAGGGGTCTCCTCAGGTCTTGGACTACAGTGAATTGAATTGTGATGCTAGTGCTGGCTTTTCTGACAGCAAACGGAGCTGGTTGCTGTCCTAACAACTTTGTCTATATTCTTGGTGATTTCAAAGAACCCAGATGGACCTGGAGGAGGGTGGTGCTGCTTTTCAAGAGGGAGAGATACAAAAGCTTTGCACTTAGTGTAACAGCCCTGTTGGTTGTTCACATAGGAGTCAGCTGCCTGCCAAGAGCTGGGTGTTGGGGTGCATTTTGCCTCTGTGCACATTCTGTGGCCTGCTTTTTCCTCTCCTGCCGCTCTCTGCTGTGGAAGCGAGCAGGCGGCAGGCACAGGCCACCCTTGATGTCCCCAGCAGAGAGCAGGGCAGGGAAGTGTGAGCCAGGTGCTCACAGGGTGTCATGCTGCTGCGGGGCACCCACGTGCACCCAGTGCACTGCGAGGAGCTCCAGCTCGGGTAAGTATTCTCTCTTTCTCTGTTCTGTGATACTCAAACTCAGGTGAGCTTTCACAAGAGCCTTTGCAGCTCCGAATACCCCAGAGCTCGTGGATGCAAGCAGCATTTTCTGCTCCATGTCCTAAATCCAAACTTTGTGCCCTTGAGTTGTGGACAACCTGCTTCTCTGTGTGAGCTGCTGGTTGTGGCGTGTTGCATGCTTGGGCCGCAGGTTTCCTCAGGGCCCTCAGCCCATTGCTCTGAGGTGCCTAACGCAGCTGAGCCGCTGCAGCTGCAATGGGGAGTCGAGAGCTCCCTCGACAGCCTCCTTTGCAAGCAGCCTGGCCAGGGCTCATGTTGAACAAGGGGCTTGTTGTTGCTCTTATGGGTTTCCTGAGCATTAGCAATGGTTTTAGCAGTGTATAATTGATTTTTTTTTAAGCCTAACCCTCTGCTTCTCTCATCCTTCCCTCTCTCCTGTGTATGTCTCTGTGTATGTGCTTTTTGTCTCTCTTTTGTTTGTGTTTTGTTTTTTTTTTTATTTTTGGTGGCTTGTGTCTCCTTTCCCTGCCTCGTTGCGGTGCTGTTTTACGCTGCAGAATTCGTCCAGCTCTGCCTCTTCCGAAGCCTCTGAAACCTGCCAGTCAGTGAGCGAGTGCAGTTCCCCCACCTCAGTCAGCTCAGGCTCCACCATGGGGGCTTGGGCCTCCACAGAGAAGGTGAAAAACTTCATTTCAAAGACGTACAAACCTATTAGCTCATTACCCAGACCCAGCAACCTCCGAACAACAAGCGTGCATGGGACACAGCCAGGATTCCTCCCCACGGAGATGAGAATAGCAGCTGTGACACACTCCCTGCAAAGCAAATGTGTTTGCAAAAACCGCACTGACACTCTTTTAAAATCAGCTGGTGGGATGGGGTGGGTACTACAAATTGGGGATTTGCAAGGAGCTAATTTTTTATAAAAATTCCTTGTCCACCTTTTCTGCTCAAAGGGACCATGAAACGCCGCCTAAACTCAGCTGGTGACCTGTGGAGGGGCTGCTCGCCCGGGCCGTGCTGCTTGTGGGCTCTCCCCTCTCTCCTATTAGTAGCCTGGGTTGCACTCTTAAGGAATTTGGGCATGATTTTAATAAAAAAATAAAAAAATAAAAACAATAGAGCACAATTGGAATAAACTATATGGGATACACTTTAAATTGGGGGAGATAGTAACAGCGGTGTGCATTCTCATCTGGTAAATCCTTGCTGTTTTTTCTCTTCATCACGTGGCTGCCATGTCATTCCCGAAGGCCACGTGCTTTTCCTCTCTGTCCGGTTGCACAGACGCTGCCACTGCAGATGCCTTCAGTGCTGGGGATGTCTCATTTCTGTGCCCGCAGCCTGCAGAGCAGCTCCAGTGTCGGGGCTCGTTCGTGGGGTGCCGCTTCCCCGGACAGAGGGCTGAGCTGCTGAGCCTGGCGGCAATGACTGCCACGCTGGTGTCTGAAATTTGTTATACCTCATAACAATTTTCAAGCAATATCTCACTTCTGAGCCAAGCATTGTATCAATTTTCTGTTGTTTATTTGCAGCAAAGTGCATTTTTGGTTTGTTTGAGATACAGAAGTTTGTTTGTTTTTTTTTTCCCTAGATCATCAAAGTCACAGTGTATTTTCATATTCATTCTGTTTATATTAATTTCTGTTTTTTTGTTTATTTGTTTCATTTCCAGTTATCTAATGGGTTTTATCACTGTAGTTTATCAAGTGACCCATCCGTAGCCTCAGTTGGTGCAGGTCCTTTCCCTCATTTCCCGCCTGTCTCCCGCGCGTGGACTCGGGCTCCCTCAGCCCTCCTTCCAGACTACGTTCATTATTACACCATTGGGCCAGGCATGTTGCCATCATCTAAGATCCCTAGCTGGAAGGTTTGTGTTCCTTTTGTCGTGGCCGTCTTCACCTCCTCTTCCTCCTCCTCCTCCTCCTCCCAGCACTGTGCTCGCAGCAGTTGCTGTCCTCCATCCCTGTAATTGCCTGTTGATTTGCTCTGTTTCACACCCCTCTGAATGGGCACTGCATGGTGGTAATTGTAGAGCGGGTAGCGTTTCTGAATGTTCTGCTCTGTGCCGATACTTCCTAAAAGATACTAAAACTCACAGCACCCAGAGAGGGAAGTCTGGAGCAAATGTTATGGTGTTGAAAGCACTCTGGGCTCTAGTCAGTGCCAAGAGCTGGTGTAGGACACGCTTGTGTCCTTGGCACCTCCTGTGCTTACTGCAAGCACAGTGGAGCCACGCGACGTTCCCGCCAGAGCGGCTGCCCTGCCGCAGTCCCGCGCAGGACGGGACGCTCCAGCAGAGCCAGCTGGAGTGGGGAAGAAGCTGCCCACCCCCAGCTGCTGGATGCAGATGCTGATTTATGCTGTGCTCTCCAGGCTGGGAGCGCTCAGCTTGTTCTGGTGTCTCGGGATACAATCCCAAATGTCAGAAACCAGAAACTTCTTCGAGTTGCTCCAGCTGGATCTGACAAGGGTGTCTCTGCATCGCGACACCTCTGCCCTGATCGGGCACTTTGTGTAAATGTAAGACCAGAGGTATCTCATTGCAGACTCCCGACTCTCCCTCTCCCACCGCTGGAGACTGATCAATGTGTGGCCACATTGATTGCAGTCTCCAGCGTTACGAGTTGTGCCCATGCTAAAAACACTTTGCCAGTCCTTTTTTTGCTGCAAAACCCAACAAAAACAAAACAGTTCAGGCAAAGCTGAGTTTTACTTGGCTTAGTAGAACTGAAGCATCCATTTACACAAGTGGTTTCTTTCCGCAGAGCTGCCTTGTACTTCCCATGTCCTCCACTAAGACATGTCACTAAAAATCTAAAGTTTGGGTATAGTTTACCCTTAACTATTTAATCCCAAGGCTGGTCAGAAGCTGGTCAGCAGCTGCCAGTGGTGGAGCGAGGTGTCTTCTGCTTTTATTATTATATTTTCGAAGGTGAGGGAAGACTTTCTCCTGCCTGGGCAGCTGCAGGACTGCTCAAAAGAGCCCCAAGTGAATGTGGGCCCAGGGACCTGGGGGGTTTGCTTCACATTCTGTGTCAGTGATTCCATGGGGAGTTAGTCTGTCTTCAGACAGACCAGATTTCAGCTAGTCAGTAAGCCAAGAGACTACATAGAATAAGTACCAAACTACATAGAATATGTATCAAAAGTCTGTTTTGGGCTAGTTTTTTAAAGCTGCCAACGTGTAACAATGCATGCTGTTACAGCTGGCATACACCTAGGGCAGGGAAATCACTGATAAGAAGCTGGGCTGTATTTGCTGCTCTCTGCCAGTTTACACAGGTGGTTTCTGCATTTGAGCTTCTGAAAACAGACTTTAAATGGAATGGGCTTTGATCTAAAGAAAATAATAACACCAAAATGTTAAATATCATTGTATAAGGAAGTTCAGGTAGATTAAAAAAATTAGGTTCCCTTTAGAAAATTGGATTTTTTTCATAATGAAACATTTTTAATATCTTCAAAATTAATTTATATCTAGTCTGATTCAGAAGGGCATACCCTACTAGCTGCATAAATCTCTTGCTTTAAAATTGCACTGTTGTTGTAAATGAAGCTGTGTAACAGGATGCTGACTAGCACAGGCTGCCCCTAATGAGCATCTTTCCTTAGGACTGGGCCAAGCCGGGCCCGTACGACCAGCCCATGGTGAACACGTTGCAGCGGCGCAAGGAGAAGCGCGACGGGGAGCTCAACGGAGGAGGCCCAAGCGGAGCAGCGGTGCCCGCAGAGGAGGCGCAGCGGCCCCGCAGCATGACCGTGTCAGCCGCCACCACGAGGGTGAGGGATCGTAGAATAAAGGAATTGTTAAGGTTGGAAGGGACCTCTAGAGGGGGTCCAAACCCCCTGCACACGCAGGGTCACCTAGAGCACGTGGCAGAGGATTGTGTCCAAGTGGCGTTTGAAGATCTCCAGCGAAGGAGACTCCACAACCTCTCTGGGCAGCCCGTTCCAGTGCTCTGTCACCCTCACTGTCAAGAAATTTTACCTTAAGTTCCTGTGGGACTTTTGGTGCTTCAGTTCGTGGCCGTTTCCTCTTGTCCTATCGGTGGCCACCACTGAAAAGAGGTCGGCCCCGTCCTCCTCACTGCCTCCCTTCACGTATTTAAAGACACGGATCAAGTCCCCTCTCGGCCTTCTCCAGGCTGAGCAGGCCCCGCTGTCTCGGGTGCGCCAGCTCCCTGCTCCTTGGGCGTTCTTCTGGGGCACTGTGAGCTGGCAGAGCCCCCGGTCCTGGTGGGGTGCTTGGGTGGGAGCCACGTGGCACATTGCGCAGTTGACGGTATTGACGTTCGTAGAGCAAAGACATCCAAAACCAAATTTCTGAACTGTAGTAAATTGTTGGGCACGGTCCTGTAGGGCTGGTATGGTGACGAGCTCTGCATGGGAGGGGAGAAGGTTGAAAATCAGCGGGCACTGCCTGAGCCCTGTGGTGGTAACGTCTCTCCTCGCGCGCGCAGCAGGGAGAGGAGATGGAGGCCTGCGAGGAGCTGGCCCTGGCCCTGAGCAGAGGCCTCCAGCTGGACACGCAGCGCAGCAGCCGCGACTCCCTGCAGTGCTCCAGCGGCTACAGCACGCAGACCACCACGCCGTGCTGCTCCGAGGACACCATCCCGTCGCAAGGTGCCGCGTCCGTGCGCCCGTGAAGCCCCTCAGGAGCAGGGAAGAGCATCCTGCTGCTCCTGCTCACCTGGAGGGTGCAGGGGGGAAGGTGGAGGGAAAAAGGGTGGGCTTCACTTTTCTCAAGTCCTTTCCGACCTCAAAGCGATCTGGATTTATTAACCGAACTGATCGGATTGCTAGAGAGAGCTCTGAACTTCCGTATTCTGTGCTATGTTACCAGAAAGAGTTTTAGCGTAAGGATGCTACGGGACTTTAAAGAAAATTCTGGAATTACATTTAATGGGGTAAGCAGAGTGTTATGGGGTTTGGATCCTACACCTCTTGCAATGGCAATGTCCTTTCTGGGCGATTGTCTTAGCAAAGCTGCATTCAGAAACTCTGCATTTTGCTTTGTCAGTAACTCTGAATCTGCCGTTGGTTTCCCCTCACGAGTTTTCATTTCCTGCGTAAGCAGAAATCTCCATTGGAGACCTTAAGCGGGCCGGCTGGGAACTTACAATAAGGTCTTGAATTTTTTGTACCTGTTTTCAGTACTAGCAGCAAGGTGAGAGACTGGGTTTGGTGGTGCTTGGGTTCGGCAGCCTGGCTCAGCACCCGTACGCAAGGAAGGGCCCAGATGCAGCTATCCTGGCTCAGACTGAGGTCTCAGAACTGTCAGGTAGACTGGATTTACCAAATCATCATATTTGCTGCTGCAGTCACTTGGGCACAGTCCCCTAAGCCCCAAGGTGCCCCACTTTAAAAAATGCATTTTGGTCGCAGACAGTTTAAAGTATTTGTATCTAGAGTAATATCATACAGAATGCAATTTTTGAAGGTTTTAAGTCTTTGGTAACAAATCTTGAGTGTCTGTTACCTAATTGCCTCTTCTTCAGGGGAGGTCCTGAAGGTGCAGCTCCAACTTCTCTCTCTGCAGAGACGTTGACCCGCTGCAGCTTTAGGTTCAGACCACTCTCCCGCCTGGGTTCAGTCACTTTTAGTTTTTGAATCTTGGTCACACTATTTTGGGCTTTCTTCCTCCTAAAGGTGGAACCTTTCTTAGTTAGTATCAACCTCCAGGCTTCTTAGGGTACACACGAGTGCTGCAATGACACGACACAGCTGTCTTCTCCAGCTCGTTCCTAACGGTGTCTTTTGGCCTCAGTTTCAGATTATGATTATTTCTCTGTGAGTGGTGACCAGGAGGCAGAGCAGCAAGAGTTTGACAAATCTTCCACCATCCCAAGAAACAGTGACATCAGCCAGTCTTATCGCAGAATGTTTCAGACCAAGCGTCCTGCCTCCACTGCAGGTCTGCCGACCACGCTGGGACCCGTCATCGTCACCCCCGGCGTGGCCACCATCCGACGGACGCCTTCCACCAAGCCCTCCGTCCGACGCGGCACCATCGGCGCCGGCCCCATCCCCATCAAGACGCCGGTGATTCCCGTCAAGACGCCCACGGTCCCTGATATCCCGGGAGGGCTGCCCGGCGCCCTGGGCGGCACGGAGGAGAGCGCCGAGCAGAGCCCCGAGTCCCCGGCGGGCGCGGAGGGCGCCGCCAACATGCCCTCTGCCTCGTGGAGCGGGCAGGCCTCGCTCAACCCGCCGCCGGGCCAGAAACTGAGCGCGGCCGAGGAGCAGCGGGCGGCGCCGGGCGAGGGCGACACTGAGGAGGGCGAGCGCGACGGCGGCGGCGCCCCGACACCCCCCGCGGAGCCAGAGCGCGGCGAGGCCAGCGCGGGCGCGCACGGCGAAGACATGCTGCACGCCATCCGCCGCGGCGTGCGCCTCAAGAAGACCACGACCAACGACCGCTCGGCGCCGCGCTTCTCCTAGGGGCCCAGCAGCCAGCGGAGCCGTCGGCGCCGAGCAGGAACTGTGAGGAAAAGCAAATCTGTCTCTATCCATTCCAACCTGTAATCAGCGAATTTTTTTTTTAGGAAACTTGGTAACAGACAGTACTCTAAAAGAAACCAGGGTGAAAGAGTATAGTAAGACCTAGTCTTCACTGGTGTTTTAATTTGTAAATATCAATGATTTTGTTTCTGCATTTTTTTGATCTAAGTTACACTTTTAATTTTTTCTGAAGGTGCCAAATCCCATTTACCTTTTTTATAACTCTTTGTAAAGTTTTGAATCATAGGAGAAAAAAAATGTTGAGTAGTTAACTTCAGCAAAGGGATTTAACGAATTTGGCTTTTTTTGCAAGCTTTTGTAGAGCGCCTTGTAATAGTGAGGTTAAAAAGAAAAACAGTGGGACTTATTTTAAAGTTTGAGTCAAGCAGTAAGGAATTAGATCCTCATTTAAGTATTAAGAAGTTTGAAAAGCAGGACTGAAAAATGATAATAAAAGCAATATATAATGCAAGGAAGAAACCTGCAGTTGGTGTAAAGTATTTGGGGTAGTGGGGGGAGGGAGATGCCGTCAAAATAGCAGATGCTGTTGCACAAAAGTAGGCTAGTAGGATGAATTACTAGAAGCTTCATGGTAAATGCATCAGAATAAGCCATACTGGATTGCAGTGTTTTGTAGAGTGTTTTAAAGACTTTGGGTTTTTTTCCACATTTCTTTTTGACTGCACAGCAGCAACTCTCAGTCACATGCATGCAGCCTTCACGTGTAGGCTTGGTCCTTCCACCTCCGCTTTCTGTTCCACTCATCCCTTCACCAAGTACCGACAAGGCTGACAGGCTCAAGGCAGTTACAAGTGTGAAAACGTTTTTAAAAAAATGCAGGCAGGGAGTTCTTAGCTATTACTATCAAAATGCCTTTTATTCTGACTGTGCCCAGCAGGCTGGGCACCTTGGAAAACCCAAATATTTTGAGAAAACATGTACCAATTTGACAGGTGTAACCAGCTTGTGTTCGAATAAACCACAAATGTTTCTTTCCAATACAGGGGCTTGTTTTTCTTACCTTCTTTTAAATGGCAGTCGATTGGCTTTTGTTAAACACTGACAAGAACAGGGTGGTGGGCGGGGGTGGGGAGATACTCTTTTTTATTTGGTGTTCCTGGGAGTCCGATCACTATACCCTCCTTTTTTGTGTGTGTATTTTAAGCCCACGTTTTTTGGAACGTTGTTGATGATGGAACTAATAAGAGTTGGGTTTTTTTTTTCCTTAAAATAAAAGCAAGCTATCGCTGCAGTCCCATCTCCTGGAGCTGATGGAAGTTTGCAGAGCCTGTTGGGACAACCCGCAAGGATCTCGGCTGGTGCCAGCCCTGGGCACCGGGGCTGTTCCCGCCACAGCAAGTACCAAACAAGGGGCCAGTGTCCACCAAACGCTCTGCACATTTCTGTTGCCTCTGGGCTTGCTCCATAGCTTCTATGCTTTGATACATAACTGCACTGGATGCGAAACGCCTAGTAACTATGTAGTCGCTGTGTTTGGTAGGACATTTTACACTGCTGTGGGTGCAAACCTTTTTTTTTTTTTTTTTTTGGCTATGGCTTAAAAGCAAAAAAAAAAAAGGCAAAAAAAGGCATGATTCTTAGAAAATGTTAAACCTCCCTTTCTTTGAAAAACAAGCTCCTTATTACAGAATATAATCAACAGTAGTGCCTGTGGTGTAGCCCACCAATCTTGATACAGTAGCTGATGCATTGTGCAAATGAGGCTCGGAGATGGTTTTTACATAAACAAACCTGCTAGGAGATAATCTCAATAGTTAAAAGTGTTATTTAAACCTTTGAAATAAATGGATGTAACTGTACTTGAGTACAGCTTTTCACTTGTTTAGTTCTTAAACGTTAGTATAATCAGTAAAATTTAATATAAAATGTTGCCAAATTCAATGTAGAAAGAATGTGACAAAACACTTGGGATAGTTCTGTTGTTTGTGTTTTTGCATATTGTAAAAGCAGTGTCACAGCTAAAAAAATAAAATGTTTCTAATGGTAAATTATTGTGGTTTAGTTGCTAGTTTGTACTGAGAGTTGACCTCTCCCTGTGCAGTTTTTTGTTCTAAACTGGTATAAATAATTGCTGTAAGTGTGTCTCCCTTCTACATTGTAATGATTGCTTAAGCCTACATTATGAATAAAGAACTACTGGAAAACTTCTGTATTTCATTTTTTAAAAAAAAAAAAACAAAAAACACAAAATACTTTCTGCTTCCAGAGCGTTGTTATTAATGTTTTCTTTCATCAAACTTCTCATGACCATGGAATTTCCATCGGAATTTCAGCTACCATTTTCATACATGTAACAGAAGCAAGAGAGACTTCAAAAATAAACTAAACTTATAGTTGCATTTTACTGACACATGCTGGAAAGAGAAGTACCACAGCAGAAACCATGACGGGAAATCCCACTAAATGCTGGTGGCGTCGCTGTCCCTGACAGTTGTTATCTGGCCAGAAAGGTGGGTGATAAGTTTGTGCCTGGGCTCAGTACGGGATTGCAGCCCCCTTTGCCAGAGGAGGAGCGCGCAGCTCCCGGCAGAACTAACCAGCCCCTGGGGAGCACCGCAGCCGCGTGCCTGGAGCCCTGGTGAGGCACCACACGGCCACCTCACTTGTTCCCTTCCACTGCCACAGATCCATGTTAGTTTTGAGCTTCCAACTTGTCATGCAGATGCTA
>JAUBNY010000768.1:197600-211715 GCA_032275445.1 Crypturellus soui
TAAAGTATATTAAATGACGTGTTCTAAAAGGACCTCTATAGAGATACTGTCTGCCATTGTTATAACAGAAAAAAAAATGGAGTAATAGAACTATCAAAAAGTAAAAAGACGTTCAGAAGTTTCTTTTAAAGTTAAGAGCTAAAAACCCCAGATAGTGACTATAATTTATATATTTCTTTTTTCTTGCTTTAGATATGTTTTACAGTACAGTTGGCTGCCATCCTACCCGCTGTGGAGAATTTGAGCAGAGTAACCCTGATCAGTATTTATGTGAATTACAAAATCTGATTGAAGAAAATAAGACAAAGATAATAGCAGTTGGGGAATGTGGCCTAGGTAAGCATTGATCTAGTACTTCAAAATTATTATCTTTCCTTTATTTAGGAAAAAAAAAAAAAACAGCACTAATAACTAACTGGATTTTCTTTCCATTTGTAGATTTTGATAGATTAGAATTTTGCCCGAAGGACACCCAACTCAAGTAAGAAACTTCTGATAACTATAAATTGACTTTGTAGTACTCTACAGAAAAAAAATCCATCTTGTATTTTACCAGGTAACATTTTGTCAGACCTAGATCTGAAGTTTAAAAAGGAGATTTTTTTTGATAGAAATGTGACCTTAAATAAAGGCTTGTGTTTAAGCAGAGTTAAACACTATTTTTTGCCCAGCTCCCTGCCTGGCATTGACTTAACAAGTCCCTTTCTGGAAATGAATCAACTTCTAAGTTTCTGGGTGTGACAGATGCTCATTCTGGCTTGTACTCAAGAACTATTAGAGACTCACAAGGAGAGCAACAGAACTGTAGTGTGCAAAGGAAGAGGGGATAGGGAGCAGAGCTGCCAAATAGGACAAATATCAGTGGACAAGAGTCAGCCTTTTACTAAGGTCTTAGCTAGGAGGAGGCAATTTGAGGAAAACTGATGAAAAAGGTCATTTAGGGAGCTGGCGAGTAATTACTGTAGAGTAGTATGCACAGCATAGATACTGATAGAAAGAAAGCAGCAGAGTCCTTAAAATCAGCTCATTTTCTTGTACAGATAATCTCTGTTTACAAAAGTAACTGGCTGAGAAAGGGAGGTGATAATTCACAAGGGATGAGGGATTAATGGGTCACCATTCTGAGTAGAATTAGTCACAGGGCGGCAGTGGTTAGCTGTGTTTTTTTTTTTTTCCAGTTGCCACTTGGTAGCAGTTCTTGTAGTTAATCCCTCTTTGTAGTACTACAGTTGTATTGTGAAATATTCAGCTAAGTGGGCAGAATCTTTTTTTGGGGTAGAATTCGTGCACAACGAGGTCAGGAAAGCACAGCTTGGAGGATAATTCAAACCCTGGTGGAATATCTCAAGTATTTTAAGGTTCTTACTGCCCTCATGTTATTGAGGGGCAAATTTAAAGACAAAAAAAAATCTGCTTTTCTTTTTTGGATGCACTGCAGCCTCTCTGTTGAATCAGCCCTATGAACTTTTTATATCCTCCTTTCACTTAGCTTTTTTTCTCCTGGTGATTCTGTGGTCATTTAAATGGTAGTTGAAGATACTGCCTTCCTATATATAATATAAGTCACATTATAAATTGAGGAATGTATAGTGATTTCACTTCTGCTGTAGTGACTGTGCTGGGCTTGTGGGACATCGGAAATGAGGGGTTGGTTAAAAAACCCTCGTCATTTGGGTGGGGGCAGCCACACAAAATCATGTGCATGGTTATTCACGTGGACCCAGCATCCACCTTGGCAAGACCAGCGTGCATCGGTGGTTGGATTCCAAAACAAAAATACCACATTTAGTCCTGCTTTTATGATCAAAACTAAAGCTGCAAACAAGCACATTACAAAAATATTTGAAAACTTCAAGACTGAGAAGCAGAAGCAACACAGAACAGGCATATTAAATAACATTTTACTCACCCCCAAAAAAAACAAAAGTTTTTCCTTAAGCAGTGGAAGGAGAGGCTTGGATTCAGTTTATGGAATTGCCATCCTGACTGCACGTGTCTGGTCTCTTCACACTTTTCCTGCCTCTTTTTTTTTTTTTTTTTTTCCTTTTTTTCTTTTTTCCCTATCCACATCCCCTCTCCCTTTGACCGAGTAGGTAGCAGCAGACATTGTACTCTGTTGCTGCTAAGAGTGGCAGTTCTTTCCCTCTGTAGGTCACAAAATATCTTCAAGAGCACTCCTCTTCTCTCAAAATGAGATTGAATTTGGCCAGTATGTTCAGGATTTACTGAGGGAGCCAATTTGTGGGTCAGTCTCTCAAACCTCTTCTCCATATGAAGGGAACCTTACAAAAACTATTTTTTTAAACCAAGCTATTTCACTCATTTAACCCCAAGAGCAATCATGAGTTGGGTTAAAATTCTGTTGAAAATATTTCTGTTGAAAACACTAAGCAGCTGTAATTCATGCTGTAAATTTTCAAGTCTTTTTTAGCGTTACAGCCCATTTCTCTATACGATTTGCATGCTATATGTGATGCTATCTGCACTGATGAAGAAGTTAACAATGTCAGAGAAATAATAACATGGTAATAAACACAGAACAGCAAAAACCAAGCAAATTTTCAAAACCCGCTTGCGTTGTCTTTGTTTTGTATTGCCCTTCTTGGGTTTTTTTTTTGCTGTGAAAACGTAAATCAAACCAGTGTTTTCCCCATTTTCTGCCACTTTGTGTGTGCATCCTACGCAGCAGTACAACATGGACACGGCTCCATGGATTCCCTGCTTTTACATGGGCCTCTTGGGATGGTGTCCTGCGTGATATGTCCACAGCTGACTTCCAGTGCTAACATTCCTGAACTTCATGGAGAAAATAGGCACCTCTTTAGCCTACCCCCTGCCCACCCCCTCAGAAAGCAACAATCAAAAAGGCAGGGAAGGGCCAGCTTCTAGTAGCGCACTTGTGTAGCATAAAGTCCTCCAGTATTGCCATTCTTGGCCACTTCTCTGCCTTCCAAAACAGATTGCTAATATATGAATGTATCCTGCAAAAGTATTCCTTTTAAAAGTGAATTCTTAAGACCTTCTACAAATAAGAACCTTTTTCATGGCAAATCCATTATGTCTTTAATTTTTGAAGACAAAAACATGCCAGCAATGGAAAAATGTTTCTATTATGTATATTTGTTTTTATATCAGGTTTCTGGTTAAGTGTTCCCTCTTTTACAGATATTTTGAGAAGCAATTTGACCTGTCAGAACGAACGCGACTGCCAATGTTTCTCCACTGTAGAAACTCACACACTGATTTTTTAGGTAACAAATACTGAAAATGAAAAAAAAAAAAAAAAGAGAGTCTTTTGCCTTTTTCTTTTATGAAGATGCATTCTTGCATTTTTATTCATTTTACAGATATAATGAGAAGAAATAGAGATAGATTTGTCAGAGGAGTGGTAAGTAGAAACTTTAGTTTAGCACTCGGGTGCAGATAGAGGTTTGTGTAGATACGGTGGGGAGGTGGGCATGCATGTGAGTGTTAGTCCCTCGTATGCAACTCCTTGTTTTCCAGGAAGTCCAGTGAGGTTTTCTTTTCCAAGATTTAAGTTATTGCAAATTAGCAACCACCTTTCAGTCTCTTCCACTTCCAGTGTTTTTATTTTTATTGCTCGTACAACAGCTTCTTACAAGGTAAGAGGCTGAGGAAAGCTTGGCAGCTGACGGGAGCAGTGTCTCTTGGCCCATCAGAGGACAGTTTAAGCACCTTATAAATGACATTGGCCTCTCCGCGGTCCTGTGTAGATGCAACCAGAGGGATTCGTATCACAGAAATTACTACATGCTTTGGGGTGATGGGTCTTTAAATGGTGACATATTTAAATGTATTCCAGGTACATTCTTTTGATGGCACAAAGGAAGAAGCAGCTGCTCTAATAGATTTAGATCTCTATATTGGAATAAATGGCTGGTAAGTTCTTCTAAAGAATGATAACGGTTCTAAAATTCAGCTCTCCTGAATTCTCATTACTTTCTTTTAAGTCTTCAGAGCGCAACAGACTCTTAATGGTTGTCTGTTGACAGAGTTAGAATTCTGCTCCTTACAGTAACGCTCTTAGCTACAGAAAGTTCTTAGCTCTGTGAGTTAATCTAGTCTTAGGGTAATTCCCACTATCGTGGGATCCTGTTTGTAAATAAAGGAGTGCAGAAGCCATCCTTTTGAGGCCTATTTAAATGCTGAAATTCTAAGCTGCCTTGTCAAATCCAGGAGTAATTTGAATGCAATCTGATTAGCTTCCTAGACCAGTTAAATAGCCCAAATTCTCTGCATTCATCTGGCCAAAAGCCAGCCTGACTTCTGGCGTCAACAGGCCCCACAACCTGGTGAGTCGGGTGCGGGACAGATGAATTCTGCTCCCTTGCTAGGTTGAGGTGAAGCAGATTTTATTCGCTTAGGAAAATATTTAGGAAGCGGCCTTTGCTACAAGATACGGCAACAGGCAAAATAATTACTTTTATAAAAACTTTCTTCCTATCTGTGATTTTTCTAGTTCACTGAAAACAGAAGCTAACTTGGAAACTCTGAAATCCATTCCTAGTGAACGATTAATGATAGAGACTGGTAAGTACTTGTATCTTGATTAGCGTTTTTTATGACTAAGACACTACTAGAGGAGGAGATGTGCTTGTGTAGCAATGATAAGGCAGAATCAAGACTAAGAAATTGGGGGGAATAATCTTTTCCCCCAGGTTAGAAAGTAATTAACAGATTCCATAAATACTCATTTTCAGCTAGACGGACTAAGCTGCCTTGTCACTTCTGAGACTAGGGGTGAAGATGCAAAAATTCTGGGCTTCTACATTTGTCCTTTTCGTGTACTTAGATACCCAAATCCTGCTTGAATAATTGTAAAATTCTCATTTGCTGTAGATTTGTCAAATTCACAACTACTGTGACTTTGCCAATGGTAATGGCATTTGGAGGCACTAATTCTGTAAGTGGAGTAAGAGGAAAGAAGGCTGCAATATATAATAATACATTCATAGAATATTATATATGCTGGGATAAGGAGCCCTTTTTTTATTGATTGGCTGTAGGGTTGTTTTTATTTTTTCCATCCTATTCATTTCAAGTATCAGTGATAAGCAGTTATAAATACAGTGTTACTTGAATTTTTGAATCGAGGACCTTTTTTCAAAAAAAAATCCTGCCAAAATCATTAAATTGCATTTACACAGACCTGTATGCATGACCTTTGTGGAGTGCATGTAGTCTAGCTAGTGATCTTTTTATGACAGAAGAAATTAGTGTTATGGACTATTATTGCTAATATTTTAAAATGTAAAGTCCTGATGGTATTGGTATAAAAATTCCACAGCAGTGAAGATGTTAAATTATCTAAATCTGTTAAATTCCTATTCAAAATGAAAGAAAAGTCATTTTTAGAAACGGATTTTTAAGGACTTCTAAATACTCTTATGTCTTTTTAAATGAAACTAGATGCCCCCTGGTGTGGAGTGAAAAATACTCATGCGGGATCAAAGTACATAAAAACTACATTTCCTACAAAAAAGAAATGGGAAGTAGGGCACTGCTTGAAGGACAGGAATGAACCCTGCCATATAATGTAAGTGTATTATTTCAAATAGTTAAAATCTCATCTTACAAAAAAAAAAAAGAGGTGGAAAAAATCAGTTCACTGGAAACTTTGTAAATGGAGATGATTTCTAATTTCTTAACCCCCTTTCCCCCACATTTTTGCTGTCTTTGTTGCAACTTACAGGGGAAAGTGTTTCAGAAGCCCTACAACAGGGCGTTCAGGAAGTCCCTCCAGCACCTTTGGTCCTTTTAAAGTAATCTTGTATAGATTGACCTTACTCCAGAAGTACCCTCCCCCTGAAAATCACTTAAAAATCCCTGAAAATAATTATAGCCCATATTAATTGTAGATTAGTAACCAGAGACCCTCTTGCCCTTAGGGAGAGTGCAGTGTATGGTGAGAATTGGTGTTTTGTGACTTCCCAAGCAGCAAGATCTGGTGCGAGTGGCAGGTAACATCAGACTGCAGCCATTTATCGTTGCTAAGGAGGCAGGTGGAGCTTTCCCCTTGATCACAATCAGCCTTGCTGGAGATCCTGCTGCTCAGTATTCATGTAAAAAAATACAACTACAGCAGTACCCTTGGGAATGATTTTGGCCTTCAAGTTCCTGCTCTCCTCCCTTGCAGTGATTTCATGTGAACGGGTACTAAAATAACATGGGCTACTCCTGCTTGTATCCATTGGGGACAGCTGTGTAAGCCCTACTAGAACACTTCAAGGCTTAAATTCCTGGTTATTTAAAATTAAATAAAAGTTTTTAGGCTTAACAGCCTGATTGCCCGTCAACTTCGTAGAGATAGGAAGTTAGTAGCCTCCTCTTGTGTCAAGAAGCTGGCTACAAAGCCCAGGAGAGGGCATGAAAGAGGCTGCTTCCGCATTAGGGAAGAAGTTGTTTGTGTTCCAGATGATACAGTCTAAAGCACCTTTATGCTGCCTTCCTCAAAAAGGAAGTCTGGCTATTAGGAAAGTTAGATGCAAGATCCCCAAACCACCACCACTGTTGAGGTTCATCAGCTTTACCATGAGCATTTGATTTTTTTTTTCCTATTTCTGGTTAAATGGCAAGATTATATGAAACGAACTGAGACTTGTATAGAGGATGCATTATTTTCGTATGACTAAGTAGACTAGTGTCTGTATAGCTTGCAGTTTTAGCCTTGAAAGGAGGCTAATAAATATCAGTGTGAAAAATAAACTATTGATAAAGACGCCCACAAAATGACACTTTCTTTGAAACAGAAAGCTGTTTAATTACCTCCAAACAAGAGTCAAAAGACCAAAGATGAATCTGTACCAGTGAGCAACCAGTGTTCAATGTAAAGGGAATAGAAGTTAGTGACTTAAAAGTGAAGCTATTTGCATATCCAAGCCCCTTCCCTGTTACTCTCAGATAGCTTTTTTTTCCAGATTAATCTTAAGTTACTTGGGTACATATACATGCAGCAGACAGGAATATTCACTGTTGAGTTTCAGAGTTCACTAATATTATTCTCTCCTTTTTAGTCAAATATTGGAAATAATGGCAGCAGTAAGAGAAGATGATCCACTCGAGTTGGCCAATACTTTATATAATAACACTATTAAAGTCTTCTTTCCAAGTATATAAGGTTGTTTTTCTTATATTTACTCTGTGTAACTTCAGTAAATGTACTGAAGAAACTTAAGAACGGTCCTATCTGAACATTGTTAGCAATGAAGCCAGTATGTATTTTTTTTGGCAAGATTAAAGATGATTTTGAAAAAAAAAAAAAAAAAGTGGTCTTCATTTCTGCAGTTTCTCAGCCCTATTCCCTTTGCATCAAGATTAAGGCTCAATATCTAGGCCAGTCCAAGCCAGCAACTCTCCGAAGACCTGTACTTAGTACAAGCTGAATGTCAGGTGGCTGAATTCCCACGTAGAATTCTCCAAGCTAACAGGGAAAATCAGAAATAAAATGTTTAACAAATCACTTGCATGCTTACTACTTAACATTACCAGAAAGATTAGCACTTTCAGTTTTTTGTTTTATATATGCAAATGCTATAAGATTAAGTCTACTAACCTAAGTTTATTATTTTTTTTTAAGTTAAGTTTTACTTTTTTTTTTTTTTTTAAACACGGCTCACTAGGTGATAGCCCTAAAGCTCTGCTAATACTGCATTCGTAAGTAAAGCTGCTTTGGTTCAGGCTTCTTTCAGTTCTAACTTGACCCACTGAACAGCATCTTCATCATTATTTTTTGTTTGCACCCTAACATCACTGCTCAGGGATTACTGGAACACAGTCTTTGGCACAGCATAGCCTACATCAATTAAAGAGTGTTTTTCCAACCATCTTAAAAACATGTGAAAACATTTTATTCCATGTACAATAATGTACATAAGTTTAAGGTGGCCATGAAAGAGACCAGCAAATATTCGAGGTATATTTACAGTAGCACATACCACAGTAAACAACCACCATTCACAGACTCAACATTGAGATACTGCTGTTGTGCTTAAGTAGAATAACTACAAAGTGATAATTTTATTCTGTTGAAGTCAATTTTAAACAAATACCTCAAGGTTTACTAAAGGACATTTTAATCACCAAGAGAATTCGAGTCAGCATTAAGAGTCTCATTCAAGTGCTGTTCCACACAGTCATCCTCTTCCTCGTCACTGTCCGAACTGTCATTATCTTCATTTAGGTCATTTTCAGCATCAGCAGCTTCTTCTGCCACTTGCTCAGGGTTTTCATTTGGTGCTGGAAAGCCGCTGTTGTTAGAGATATTGGCATTTTCTTTGTCCTCAATATATACTTTCTGATGGCACATGGGGCACGTGTCCTGAATATAGAGCCACTTCCGCAGACAAAGTGCATGAAAATAATGATTGCAGGGAGTAATGCGAGCAGACGTGGTAAACTCGTGATAGCAGATTGCACACACATCATCTATGTCGTGCAGCCGGCTGCCTTTGATCTCGGGAAGGGAGTTGATTTTCTTAACAGCTGTCCTGCGATTTATAAAAGTCTTCCAGCCGTTCCTCGCTTGCAAGTAAATGTTGAAGTAAGCATGGAGACACATCATGCATGCGCGAATCTTACTCCCCGATTCAAAAACCATGGTATACGCTCCATTCCCAAACATAATTACTCCAAATATAAACTCGATAATATTGCCCGTGGAACGAACATAGTAGACATAATCATCAAGTTTTTCCCATAGCACATTATAGTAGCCATCAATCATAAACAATATATAAACAGTAATAGAAACTATGACTTTTAGGCAAAGCTCTACACAGAAGGCTGTAACTGCAAAAAGCCACGTGTTTAGTGCATAGTGGTGCCAGAGGACGTAGCTGAGCAGAACCGGGAGGATGAAGAGACAAGCTGAAACAAACAGCACAGGGAAGTGTCTGCGAAACGACGACACGTGCGAGGCACTGAGAGACATGAGCACAGGGTCTGTCATCCCGTGGATAAAATGCAGGACTGCGGTTAACAGAAGGCACATGTTTCGACTCAGGCGAACTAATCTTTCTTCTGGTTTCAGGCCGCTTAAACCAGTCTGGAGAGCCAAAATGAAGAACAACACGGGCGCTACAAAACCCAGCCTTTTGTCGTCTTCGTCAGTCGATCCGATGAAGGCCAAGATGCCAAGGCCCAAGTAATGCGCTATGGAGGAAATCACTGCACTCATGCCTAGCACAGTTAAAGTAGAATCACACCCACTTATTATCAGACTGCAAATCAGTTCCCAACAATTATCCCATGATATTAAGAAGAATTTTTCTTCTGGATTAGTTTCTGCCATCTTTACAACATATGTTAATACCACAGCTTGTGCTGTAAGTCTCGTTAGCCAGAAGACACGCAGTACGGCTGGAAACCGGATCCTTTTCCATGTATCTTCCATCAATAGCTGCAATCCATAAATGCGATACATGTGCCTCACCAGCAGATAAACATACCTCACAGAGTAGTAGAACCATTTAATTTTCATAACTAAAATGGCCACGGTGTTCAGCGTCAGAACCAGGCCCGAAATAAAAACAAGCATCTGTCGGATGTTTAAAGGTAATTCAACCACCAAGCCAATCACAGGGATCAATATATCCAGGATGATCAGCTGCGAGTGAAAGGACTGCACGTTGAGCAAGGTGACATATCCAATTCCAAAGATGAGCTGAAGGATGGAAAGCGCCATCCAGAGCGAAGGTCCTTTATGAGGGAGGAACTGAATTCCAAACGCTGCTGTGTAGTAGGCACTGTAGAAGTTTATGTGCAAAGAAGCATAGTAATTCACCAACACTGAAGTTGCAGCCAGCAGAAACGCCGAGGCAATCATATAAAACTTGAAAAGTGCTCGCTGTTGTAAGACCAGAACAACACTGGACACAAAGACACCTGCAAACAGATTGACATTGTTTAGTTCTCAGCAGAAACTGCACAAAAGAACCCCCTACATATTAGTTTCTGAGCTGCAATTATTTAATGTATTGCTTTCAAATTACTCCTATTAGCTGCTGTTCAAACTTTACATTGCTGACAGTGCCATTTCCAGGGCACAACAGAACCACTTAATCTGCATTTAATACGTCAGTGCACAGCAGCTGCGGCCCAAAGGCAACACACATGGCCACAATCGTCAGGCTTATCTGCAGTTTCAGTCTACAGCCATGACAACTTCGCTTTTCTCTTTAAAGTTACTAAATTTTACTCATCCTGCCTTAAGAACATTAATTCACCTAAGTACTGAACTACCAATCCAAGTTACTCTCAGAACTAAACTGTCTCCAGAAGAGTGAGCCAAAACCTGTCACTAAGTAGGGGCATGAGTCAGTTGCAAAGCATGATGCAAGCAGCTTATCACAGGTAAACGACTTTCATACGTTCTTGAAATTACTCTGAAGCCACCCCTGCTGAGTCAGACATTGTGAAAAATCACGTTTCTGTAGCTAGTAACAACCTTCTTCCCCCATCCCTCAAGGGGAAACTAAATGAAATGAACTGCAGCAAAAAAAATCTTCACTGTTTTAGCATTTTTTTCCAGTTGATACCAATAAAATAAGAAAAACAGTAAGAGTACTGAAGGTAAAATGGGCACATAACTACTAATATATAGTAAAAAGATACGTTCCATTGAATATGGTACTTTTACATTGTTACTACGGAGTTTTCAAGGTTTTCATTTTAATAAAAATCACAACTAATTACTACCATTTACCCTTCCACTACCAGTATGTCAGTCAACAAATTGCCACAAGAGGCATCACGCTGAAAGATGAGGAACAGGGGAACTACTCTGGCCAAACTATTTAAAGCTGGACAGAGAGCTCACTGCTATGATATCAAGTGATTTTTATAAGGTATCATTTTTAACTTTTATTAATACCAAGTAATTTTCAATGTGCAGAAAGCATACTGATGTTTATAACAGTAAAATGTTTTAATTGCATCTCCCACCTTTTTGGCCTTTTTATTGCAACTATCAAAACTATTGACAAATTGCTGTAGCTTACTCAGGAGAAGGAGGGGGAGGAAGGACACGCTCTCTGCAGTTCCTGCTTGTGTTTCTGTTAAGACAACCTGAACCAAAAGTCACACGGGGAAGAGTTTCCTCTGCAATAAAACCTCTTTGTGCATCAAATCCCAAGCTGATCCCAAGCTGTGCTACAAGTCAGATTTAGATCTTGAACCTGCTCTTTGCTAACCTTAACCTTTGCCTGCGAATGCCCAGGAACACGTGTTGCCTGACCCATGAGGCTGCAGTTTCCCAGCACCTCTGTGACACTTGTCCTTGCTGTTCTCCTTCTGCACTCTTAACGCAGGAATTTCAACCTGTGCCCTACTCCAGCACGCTGAATGACATGGCACATATGACTATATTCGCAGGTACTT
Organism: Crypturellus soui; assembly: GCA_032275445.1. Taxonomy (NCBI): domain Eukaryota; kingdom Metazoa; phylum Chordata; class Aves; order Tinamiformes; family Tinamidae; genus Crypturellus; species Crypturellus soui. Next base: position 208,998 of record JAUBNY010000768.1, read on the forward strand.
CCTTAAGCATTTTCTCTCCAGCAAACGCCTTTGTTTTGGGCCTCTCAATTGGCTTTCAGGCTATGCACCTGCTTGTATATCATAGTAAACACCTCTCGGTAAATTAACACTAGTGACAAGCCTGTTCCCTTTCTCTTTCCTCAGAAGTCACTATAAACATCCAAATAACTCTAACATCACCTTTATTTACAGAATTTCAAAACTTTTTGTCCAATGAGATGCACTTTGTACTCACCAACCTGCTCTGAAAAATACCTTAACGACAAGTTACAAAATCTGTTTCTCTTCCTTGCAGCTGTAGTAACGAGTCTGTACTTAAATACTATAGGTCATCTTAAAATACTGACCTTTTGCATGCAACCCACATACCTAAAACCAGTCCTATAATGAGTCATAGAAAGAAGATCATACTTACTTGTCCCCCTGTAGAGGGCCTAACAAAATAGTAGTGTTTCTCTGCCAAAACTTCTGCGAAAAAAAACCCTTGAAGGAACCCCTAAGGCTGCACATGGTGACCGAAATACTAGAATTCTGCTAGAATTCACTTTTCAGTCAACTAGAGCATCCAGCTACCTCCACAGAGTGATATTTTAATCACATGGAACTGCCAAACACTTGTTTTCCTAGCCCCAGATGTTCTGTTTCCTTTTGTGCAAAGCACAGTATGTATAGTGACTACCAGAAGTCAGCAATCCCACCGTGGAAGACTGGATTTTGACACAACTCTTATAATCGTGAGGCAGAGGTTCTCTGGTAGTTGCTTACAAAATCTGCAGAGATATGAAAGGTAAACAGTCTGCACAGGACACAAAGCAAGGTTAGCCAGAAGCAGAGAGCGGGGAAAAAAAAAATGCTACCATTTTAGAACTTAGATTCATGTTGTTTATAACACAATTAATAACTTCATGGAAAGTGAGAGGGGAAAAAAAAAATCAAGCCAACTGAGGAATTCTAGAGGGAACTAGAGGAATTCTAGAGGGAATAATAATCTCCATTTATTATTCTCAAAACAAAATACACACCCAGAATATTTCTGAACTGTTCAACACGACCCCTAAAATCTATCAAATATTTCTAGATATTTATGGGGAAGTTGTTTGCTTATCCTGTTCTTAATAGCACTTTGCTATGGAAAAGTTAGATCAGCCTTTCAAAGCCTGGATGTGACAACTAAGAGGGACAACTTCCCTAGTATTTAAATATAGAATGATCCAAAATAAGCAATTCAGTTTATCTCAACAACTCCTCTTTTGTAATCCTTGAATTTGGACAAGGAAGATATACGCATAAGTACCGTTGCCTGACCACATGGAAGGTCTTTAACACCAGCTTTAGGTGGTTACATATTGATTTTTACTTCATTTTGAGAATCCAAGAGTCCTGGATAATTTTATGAATTTAAGGTACAATATTATTTGGTAGCATATACTGTTCCCAAAGCTTTCCTGCAGGAGGTAGGGATTACCCACCTTGTTCCTCAAACCCTTCCAGAAAAGTGATCACGTGAACACAATCCTGAAGAGCTCCTTCATTTAATCATTTAATCTCGTTACCATACACTTGAGAGAGATGATCCAGTAACACATCCTCCACTCTCATTTATGTGGGCTTAATTTCAAGGCACTTCCTACAGCATCTGGATCATGCACTGAAAGACTTTGTTTTCATAAAGCCCAACAAATCAGTCACCCTGCCACAGGCCTCCACACATTCGAGCTGTTTCATACTCTCCTCCCTGCCTTCCCGCCCGAGGACCCTGGGATAACTCCACGCCACGAGGCCGGCTCTTAGCACAACGCTGTTTATAATCCAGAGCCCAACCTTGCATAAAAGAACCTCCCATTACATTATATGCAGTACTGAAAATAGTCTCCCTTAGTGATTTATGCAAGTGACTTTCAGGCGTCACCTCAGGATTTAAAAGAAAAAATAATTAAAAATAATTTTAACTTTCAAGAGATCTCTCAATTTCTGTTTCACTTGGAAATCGAGTTTCGAGCATTTCTGAGCCGCCATTCCTAAGATAAGGGGTTCAGCGGTGCATTTCAGTACATCAGTGCCCCAGTGTGTCCAAGATTGTGGGTTTTTTCCTTAATCTCTAGTCACGACGCCCTGAGGCTCCCGCGGGCACCTCCCCCGGGGCGCAGCGGTCACGGCTCCCCGCGCCGGGGCCGCCAAAGCGCAAACGCCCCCGGGCTCCCTTCGAGGCGGCCCGACCCGCCGTGAGGAGCGGGGAGACTCCGCAAAGCGCCGGGCCGAGCCCCGAAGAACCGGGCAGGGCAGGGCCCCGAGCCGCGGGAAGGAAGCGGCGAGAAGGGGTCAGGGACAGGGGAAAGGGGGGAGGGGACAGGCCACAGCAGCACTAGAAAATGCGTAGGTATTTTTTTTTTTAGGTATTTTTTTAAAAGGCGCCGGGGGCGGCGAGGGGAGGGAGGGGACAGCGGCCGGGCCGGGTCGGGGACGCATCTCACCCAGCAGCCGCAGCAGGACGCCCAGCAGCGCGGCGCCCACGGAGCCGCCCGGCGGCGGAGCCGAGTTGAAGATGGCGTCGATGAGGAACAGGCTGGGCACCCGCAGCGCGACCTCCAGCCCGGCCCGCAGCCGCGGGCCCAGCCGCAGCCACGGCAGCTGCGGAGGGCCCGGCGCCGCCATCACCCCCCCGCGCCTCCCCTGCGCGAGGGGCCGGCCCGCGCGGCGTGTCCCGCCTGTGCGCGCGGC
>JAUBNY010000768.1:261985-272678 GCA_032275445.1 Crypturellus soui
ATAATTAACACATTAGTGAAAACCACCTTAGGAGCATTTGCAGGCCTTGCTGAAGGAGTCTTTGGGTGTGCTCTGCTTTATATGATTAAAAACTGCATAGCTCTAGATTATACTCTTAAAATATAAAATAAATGAATTTTTAGGAATGTTTGAAGAAGATGGATGTCTTGCACTGGGATAGAGAGGGAATTGCAGAGAAAGTAAGGGCTTTATTTCAAGCTGCTTCCTAGAATGAGAGAAGAAGGCAAAGAGTCTGAGACAGAGTTTGGCAGTCTACTGTGATACTGCAGCGACAGTTGGAAGGATTGTAAGTAGCATTAAAATTTGTGTAGTTTTAAATATTTCTTATTAGCAGGCTTAGTGACTTCCATCCAAAACTTTACAAGTTAGTTTAACTATTTTTTTCAGAAGCCATTAATAGCATTTAGATGTAGCAGAGAGTTTACCAGACCTACTGTGTGTAGGAACAGGTCATTAACAGAAATAGTAGGAGAGGGATTTTCTGTGTTTTTGGTTTCTCTTAAAAGCAATATCTGCTGACTAAACTGGTATGTCAGTTGTTCATGTAAACTAGTAAACTCCTATAGATGTTTATTATGTCTTTGTTACTTATTTCTTTTAGTGTTCTTCCACAATGCATTACCTTTTGTAGGGTTTGGATTTTTGGATAACGCAATTATGATTGCTGCGGTAAGTTCATTTTTTAGTTCCTCCTTCAAGTCAGCATGCTTCGTCTTCTTCAAGTGGTCGTTGTGCTGAGCAAACGAGAGCTTTGGGAAGAGTCCTTTTCTTCTGCCTTAACATACTAATTTCTATTTTAATTTTCCAGTAGAAAATTTCTGTGCTATATTCAGATTTAGTAGAATGTTTTCAAAGGAGTATCATTCCTCCTGAAGGCAAACACTGTAATAACTTTTACTAGATTGACAAAAACCTTGCTTTTTCTTCTTCTAATTTGCCCTGCAAGACACATTTATGATTGCATAGTCAATACTCTCTTGTTTCTTCTTATTGGTAGCCAGATATCATTATAATCTTTTGATAATTAGGTCTTCATTATTATGTTCCTCTTTTCTGGGGGCTGCAGGTATAGTTAGTACTGGTGCTCATTTGGATTTGTGTAGCCTGGCATGGCTGAGCAACGCTTAAATATTTTTTTCAGTTAGAAAATGAAGTGGGTTCACGGGACAGGAAGAGGAGTAAGAGCTAAAGATGCTGTTTCTTGTGCCAGATAGTCACTGATGCCCTCATCTTAAATCTAGAATAATTCAGGTTGGAAGGCTTTCAGGAGATCTGTAGTCCAATGTCCTGCTTAAAGCAGGTTGAGAGTAAGGTCAGACCTGGGTTTGGGACCGTGAAAAATTCAAAGGATGGAGAGTGCACAGCATGTTTGAGCAAGCTATTTCATGTGTTTGACTACTCTCATGGCAGAAAAAAAAAAAGTATTCCTTATATGCTCCTGGCACCTCTCTTGTTTTGACTTATGCCCACTGTTCTCCTCCCACTAGCACCACCGTGTATCATCCTGTGGTTTTCTGCTTCTTTAACTGAAGAGATAGGGAGCTATGATGCTGCATTTTATTAGTTTGCTCAGCACTTGTAGAAAGTTTCCTTTCTGAACTGTGCGTTCAGGTTAAAAACTGTAGTGGGAAGGAGGTGTGCAGGGATAGGAATTACTGTTTTGTCCCTTAAGTGGGACAAAATGATATATTATGAGATGATATATTAAAACAGTATCTGAAGTAAGCCCTTGTTCTAAGGAGAGATGCATATGCTGGAAGGATACATTTGTTCAGATCTATTAGAAGTAACATTCATTTGCCTTTCAGTTTTAACAAACAAGCAGTACACATTACCTAGGTCAATTGAAATGGTATAATCTATTTTTAACTCCAAATCCATCAAATAATGAAAAAAAAAATCTTATTTTTCAGGGAACTCAAATAGAACTGTCAATTGGAGTTGTTCTAGGAATTTCAACTATGGCAGGCAAGTAATAAAAGTGTAATGTATGTAGCCTAATATGGCTGATGCCTATATTTTGGTCTGGAAATGGGCTTGAACGGCTCTGACAATCTTAAAGAAACGACCTTTGGCTGATCTTGAAATGCTGGCTTTTGTTGTGGTGTGTGGGTTTTTGTTCTGCCTTTGTTTTTTGATTCATAAATATAAATCCACTTTACCATGTCCCACATTCTCGCTGGTTTCTTTGCCTCAGTGTGGTACCTTGCAATGGCCCAGAAACAGCCCTGGCCCACCATGTCCTGAGCCTGCTCAACTGCTTTGCTGTGTCTGCAAGAAAGGAATGTTTAATATGTGAGACAAGTGGCTCATGGGCTGCTGGAATCTTTATTTCTAGGAAATAGGTTTCTTTGGTCTTTGCTAGTGAGTGAGTAACTTTGTTCCCCTGCAACAGGATCTCTCAAATGTGAAAGAAATAGTGTAATAAAATGAGAATATAGTGTTTACATAGCTGTGTAAATGAGTAAAATGTCTACTATGTCCTCCCTGTATTACTGATGCTGGGACGAATTTTAATGGGGAAAAAGACCAAAACTTTGCTGGCTAAAATATTTTGTGCTTCTTGCTCAATTGATACTCCAGCTGCAGGTGTAGCACTGATCTGAAGCTCTGTAATTGCTTAAATGAAGGTTTGCATAGCAGAACAGATAAATGATTTGGAAGTTTTACAACTTCTGCAGTGCAAGACAGTCACTGTGAATATTTTAAGATCAGCTGTGAAATCACTTATTTTAAGAATGTAACTTTAAAGTGTTACATACTCATACACTACATACTGAACTGCATGTGCAGTACTTACCCCTAAATTATCAGAGCTCATTGATATCATTTTGCTTTTAAAATATTTATCAAGGTTATATATGCCAGTAGCAGTCCTTTCTAATTCCAAATATTTTGTGTCTCTTCAGACACTGGAAGGTTTTCTTTGGTGTCCAGTGTTAAACATACAAAACTGGCAACTGTGGGGGGCTGTTGTTATCTTTGATCTGAAAAGCTCTTATACTGATCTCCAACTGTCACTTCTCAATACAAGTTCAGAAAAATAGTTGTACTTCTTACTATTATTAGTCCTACTGCAATTATTACAAATTGCAATAAAGTTAGAAGATTAGCTGTAAAAAAGAAACTTCTAGTCTTTTATGCGACATAAACTGGGGTTGATTCTGTGTGGATGTGTTTTTTGTTATGTTTTTTGATTGTGTTATTAAAATAATACTTTTTTCCTTTCTCCTTCTTTTCCCTTTCCTCCTTCCAGCTGCTGCTTTGGGAAACCTTGTTTCCGATTTAGCTGGACTGGGGTATGTCTCATTTTTTTTTTTTTTTTTTAAGAGTATGTTGATCTCTTGCTGCTTTGAAAACAAACTAATGCTGCTAGTGGGAGCTAACAAACTGGTTTCAGATAAGCTGTTGAAATTGCTATATTTTTTCCCAGCTCTCAATCTGTGCTTTAGTAAACCGTATGTCTGTAGGTTTCTATCTTTGCAAAGAAAAAGTTGAAATATATTCATTGTTGAGATGAAAATTACAGTGACACGGTTTTGAAACAGGATAATTCTCTCAGGATTCCAGTATATTGTGACAAATGTATTGGGGAAATTACATGTTTTAATTGATAAAAATGGCAATGACATTTGATCTGAATCAATATATTCAGTAGGTATTGGTTGCTCTTAAGGAAGCATTGGGAATTTTGTCATTTTAAAAGTGCATTTGTTAAAATGATGTGAGCCGCTTGTGTGCATTTTTTTGCACATGTATGAAGGAGAGAACATCGCCTGAAAGCTCAGCTCTGAAGGCACCGAGCTGAAACTCAGTGTGTTAAATGTTTCTGAGTAGAGGGTGAAAACCTGTGCTCAGATAAGAGAAATTCAGTTTATCTTCCTACTATAGTTCAACACCTTTCCAAGAAAGCACCTAACAGAGGATATAACTTTCCTTAAACGTGAAGCTCAGACCCTAGAAAAACATATATTGCTGAAGAGCAAATACGTTACACTTCAGCTTTTTTTTTTTTTGATTAAAAAGGGATGCAGTGGATTATTTTTATTTGTTTGCATTGTTTCTACTCTCAACTTTTTCTACCTGTAGCAAAGATTATTGCTGAATAGTGTGTGTGTGTGTGTGTGTGTGTGTGTGTGTGTGTGTGTGTGTGTGTGGTAGGATTCTTCCTAGGTGGAAAGCTACTGCAAGCAGTGCTAAAGCAGTGGCATTCAGGCCAGTTTTGTCATACTGCATAAAGTTCTTCTGGAAGTGTTGCATACTAAATTAGTGAGAAAATTAATTTACATTTAAATTACATTTCAGACTTCAGTCATATTTTGCATACATTCCTCTATTTGCCTTTTGATGGCTTGATCATTATGCATGCTGAAGGAAAAGCTATTGATTATTGAAGTTCGGTGCTTCAAACAGTTAAAATTTTTTACTTTAAGTCTTTTTCAGATCCTAAACTTTGTGTTCCTGCTTTGTTGTCTTTCCAGTCTTGCAGGTTATGTAGAAGCCTTAGCTTCAAGGCTGGGTCTGTCAATTCCTGACCTGACACCCAAACAAGCTGACATGTGGCAGACGCGTCTCAGTGCACATTTGGTAAAAGTCTTTTCAGGATTATTTATGTGGAACTATGCCCTTTTTCTTCTTCTTTTTTATTATTATTTATTATTATTTATACTTAGTGAATTTTTGTTGTTATTCTTTTTGCCCTCAAATACTTAAGACGGCGAAAATTTTGAAGATCTGCTGGCAGGTTTGGCTATGAGTTTATTCAGGGAGCATTATGAGACTGGTCTGTTTTGGACATGGGTGTTTTTTTATCTCAGACAAGCCATGAGTAACTGACCGTGTGGATTATCTCTGCCCTGACTTGACATATTCTGTGCAGATCCCTTGGTTGAGCTCTAGCTACAGTGAGAAGATAGTGAATTTGAAAGTTATGACAATATGTATCTGTTATCACCCTTGGCAGTTTTAATACTACGTATTCTTCATCAAGTACTTATTACTAATATATCAGTACTGGTATATATTCATTTCTAATGTTTTATAATTATATTGGAAGTTAAATTAACTTTTTATCTGTATAAATTAATATTAAAGTAATACTGCCAAGGTCTATAGCAACTTTTGCTTATTTATGAGATACTCATCTTGTGGCTACATTTTCATGATGATTGCTTCCTTAACATTTAAACATTTGAACAGTCCCACTTCAGCAATGAGAGTGGTGGTTTATTTTTATGAAGTCACTTGTGGTTAAACGCTATGATGTCTAGTGCTGAGGTATTTCTTTCACTTTCTGAGAGTGAAAATTTCTAGGGGAAAAAAAATCTCTTTGCAGATTTGAAGAAAGAGAAATAGCACTTGCTCAGGAAAGGCTCAGGGAGATAGCTTGCTTTTAGCAGTGCTATAGCAAGGCAGAGAGCAAGGAAGAGGCCTCTGTTGTAAGGATTTTGAGTTGCTTAGCCTGTATGACCCTTTTATTTATTTATTACTTTTTTTTTTCTTTTGTCTTTTAAATATTCACCCCCTAGCCTATCTTAAGCTTCTCAATGCCCTCCACCTACTGCTGGTAGAGGTGTGGTTTGGATGCTGCTTTTCTTGTTTCTTTTCACCTTAACATCTACATTCAGTTGTGAAATCTTTTCCAATCTATATCTAAACAAAAAACACCTTAAGTGATTGTTTTTCTGGAGGTGGATTTTTTTTCTTTTTTTTTAATCGTATGTTTTTAATCTCAGTGGATCATGCCCTTCATCGTCATCATCTTTATTTGCAGCTGTCTTTCATCACAGCATATGCTCTTTTGATCCTGTCACTTTTTCATATACCTACCTGTGTCTGCCTTGTGTTTGTAATCTGCATGCTGAGTAAAATGTGGCTCCCAACCAGAAGTTAGAAAGAAGGGTCTGTATTCCTGGTTGTGGTGCTACTACACAGAAAATAAGTAACAAATGATCAGTGAGAAACTTGATTTTTTTTTTTTCCCCTTTCTCTAGGGTAAAGCTATTGGAGTGACCATTGGCTGCATTTTAGGAATGTTTCCTTTGTTGTTCTTTGCCGATGAGGAAGAAAAACTGGAAGAAAAAAAATAACGTTTTTACAAGACATATAAAAATGTAAACTAATGTACCTCAATTATTCAATTATGCTGTCAACATTTAGGAATTAACAGACAGTAAAAAAAAATGTATAGACTTGGGAACAAAACCTTCAGCATGTCGTTTTATGGAAACACTAATTTATTGTGGCTTTGTCGTGTTCAGTACTTCTTTTTATAAGAAACCATTTAGCTTTTTATTTAATGTAAATTTTTGAAGTGTTTTCACTTGTGGCGGCAGATGTTTTCCACTTCCCCTTTTGACTTGTTCCTTAATGGATTTTTACTTTAATGATCTACCATAGATGACAGTATCACTCTTGAGTTGCCTATTAGTTGTTTAACAGTTGTAATTGCATGGCAGAAATTTCACTGCTGTTCATCAGGTCCTTTAATGCAGAGTATTAAGGAGGTCAGTGGGGGACGATTTGATGCCAGCAAGATGACTGGTTGCCTCCTCACCAGCCACTATTTTACACTGCCTTTAAAACGGATATTTCAGCTATGAATTAGTCTAGTTTGCTTTTTCTGTTTTTTTTTTTTTTTTTTTCCAATACTAATTCTGGGATCATCATTTAAATGCCTTCACAAGGTAAGTGTTTCCAGTGTAGTCTCTTTACCAGGTTTGTTTTTCAGATTGGTGTCTTAATACCTCCTATACCATCATGTCCATGCCTTTTTTCCCATTGTGAACAATGATAATTCAGTTGAAGCATCCTTAGTTATTCTTCTGAGTTTTTTTTTTTTTTTTTGTAACATGGTTTACAATAATTGAGACTCCTTCCTATTCAGAAATGGAAATTACAGCATTATTTATTGTTCCATGTGAAATAAAGTGTGAATAATTGATATAGGTGGACAAGACTGGGGAAAACAGGGTATAAATAAGTGCAGGCATTGAGAGTTTATAATAGGTGGCTCAGTTGAAATAATACAGTAAAAAGTACTATCAGTCTGGATTAGAGGACCTGATTTTCAGACTATAACTTTGTATTCAGGATTAAATCTTTGCTACATTTTTGCTGTGAGAAATTTTGGAAAGAAAAGAAATGGAGACTTGAGGCCTTTTTCCTTTTTTGCCTTTTATTTTTACAGTATATCATAGATATGCAGATATCATTGGTATATCATAGATCTGACAGTGACGTCACATATAATTGTGCTTTTTTTATATGATCATGAATGAATTAGGATTATAACTATCATGTTGAATATTTATACTATTTCCAGATCTGACTTGGCAATAGTATAATTTTAAACTGATGATTGGTAATTAGAGAAAAGAGGCTTTCTTACCTATCTAAATACCACTTGGAAAAGTCACTGAAAAGCAGGGGCACAGCCAGGGCACTTCGAGAGTCTTATTGCTAGAGCTATTAACAATTGGAAATCTAGAAAGAAATGTTGTTTTTAAAATCCTGGCACTTGTTTAACAGGGCTGATGTCAGTTGTAAATCTGACTTCTCATAAATCTCACTTCTCTGTCATCGTTTTAGAAGCACCATAACCGCAGTACAGAAACTTTAACATCGATCCTTAATAAAGGTGGCACTTGCATCTGTTTTCTGAAAAGCAGATTTTGTAAACTTGCAGTAAGTAGTCCTAATAGGAAATACTGTTCTTTGTAAGTTAAACCATGACAATCTGGGCCAAATTGTAAAGTTAAAAAAAATCTCATCTAGAAAAGAGTGAAACATGAACACTTGCATTTCCAAATTTGTAAGCTTTAAAAAAAATCCTACTGGAAAATAATGCACCCCAATGATTTGCTGACTGCTGCTTTTATGCAGTACTTCAGTAATTAGGTTTTTAAAGCATCCACATATTTGTCTTGGCTTAAACTCTTAACTTGTTCTCTGCTGCGTATGTATTCTTATTTTCTGATATGTTTCTGTTCAAAGCTATAAGTATTTCCCATCCATTTTTTTAAGCTGGGGTAAACATTAAAACAACTTTGCACACCTTTTTTTTTTGTAGTTGTAAACATAATAATACCAACACTGCCTCCCATTATGATACTGCATCTTCATGGAATCTTCCAGCAATGGCCAAACCTCTGTTCCTTGCCGTTGTGTTAACTGGAACACTATTTTCATCACATTTTGAGAACTCATAAGAACAATCAGAGAGCTAAGCGTCAGCTGTCACAGTAGTGTTCATTTTAGAAAGCCTATAGGACAGACTGTTATTATTTGATGGCTCGTGCATGTAAATCGAGTATGTTTTTGTTACTGTATGTCAAACTATTGTACTGCAACCAATGCTTTTAATAAGAAACAACTAAAATATCTTTAAAGAAATTAATCATGTGTTTCCTTGTTAACCGGTTAGCTGACCACAAAAATGTGGAGGGCAAATGATATGTGGTAAGAAATCTTGGGTGTTTCAGCCTGTTGCTTGATGTCTCGGTCATGAAAGTGACCCTTTGGGCGTCAGTATTTGACAAGCCTGAGGAAGTACCCCTTGATTTGAGTGGAATTGTGCCTATGCTGGAGGCTGGGAGAAAGTGCATACTGGGGCCAAGGTGCCATCCAGAATATGGCTGGGGTAGCTTATTTTATCTGCAGGATCCACTGTTGTATGGATGTGGCAATGCTTCCTGGGGGAGATCGGTGCCTCTTGCATAGCCTGAGTCTCCTGGCAAGGAGGGTGGTGGGTTTTTTTGTTTGTTTGTTTTTCCCCCTGGGGTAAATAGGTGAAAGCAACCCATGCTCTGGATATGCCATTTAAAACACGAAATTGAAAAACTGAGCACTAAAATTCTCTTTGCTTTCTGTTGGCTATTCTCCCTACCCAATAAAAGGAAAAACCAAACACGACCAGGTTTATTCAGAGACTTCAGTATTACTCTGCTTGGTTTCTTCTATCGAGTACATCCTGTATTAGCAGGAAATATTCATGTTAAAGGGCTGATATACCTGAAATTGTGTTTATTTTTGCAATGCTGTCTTTTATTGTAACTTAAAAAAATAAATGTATTTTGACTGTATGTGAACTCTAGGGAAGGAAAGAAAGTAAAGAACATGCATCTGATACTCTGGATACCCAAATCTTCTCACCGATGTTTTCATCATTCATGTACTTTTACATAAATTATTTGAATTCAGACAACATATTTTGTATTGTCTTCAATTAAATTGTCAAACTTTCTGTAAACTTTTGTACTACAGCAAAGATGTTCTGTGTTTCTTTATTAGACCAATTGCTGGAGGGGAAAGGTTAATAATATCCCATGGGTATTTCGCCTCAGTTAACAAAACAGACACTTATTACGGATGCTATAGGAAGTCACTGGTTGTTTTGTATGCAGCACTGCTGTGGAGTAATGTAATTTTCTCCATGCTTGGAAGAGGAACAACTTGAACAATTAAAATGTTTGCATGGTGAAAATGACAGCATTTTCCCTTTGTGGGACTGCATGGAATATCAGTTAAAAGGCAGGATTTGAGGTTTGTATTTGTTCGGCTTTGCTGCTGTTCTTTTCCTCCGAGTTCTTTCAGTATTCTGGGAGATTGGAAGAATGAGCTGGTGATGAGGCTTTTCGATGCCTCTTGGCTGTTGAGCTGTCAATAATCCTCACCTAGAGGCAACTCTTGAAGGATAATTTTAGTGAAATATTCCTTTTTTAAAATATCCTTGAATGAAAAGAGATTTATTGCAGATGGTTCATCTTTGCAATAGAACTGTCTAGTTATCAAAGTTTACATCTTAAAAGGGAAAGGGAAACTGCCTGTTTCTGTGAAGTTTCAGTATAGATTTTAATGCAGTTCTGCAAGTGACTCTACCTGTTGTCTGGTTTCCCCTTGATAACTGCTTGCCTCATTTGATGTGGGAACTGCAAAGAACGTTGCTTTTCCTACTTGAGCCCCTTGTGCCCTTTTGAGAGCACTGGAATTGAAAGACTGGGAGTGGGGCTTTGTCTAGAGACATTTCTTGTAGAAAATACCCCAGGAACTAGTGATGCTGTGTGAGGCAGTTTGATCTTGATTTGCAAACTCTGTCAGCTGCTTTGCAGTGAGGAGGCAGCTCCTTGCTGCTCACATCCACACTGGAAACCATAGCATCTCTTAGGATAACTATCCACTTACCTCAGCAGGACATCTGCAGCTTCTCTCTGAGCTTGAAGGTTACAAAGTCCTTGCCATCCCAAAATTTAATTTCATAGAGTGTTTCTACAGGCCATGCTGTGGACTTCAGGGCTGAGTTTTCATATGTGTTTTGGGAATTCCCAACTGCTTGGGATTTCTCTGGCTAAATGTAGACCTGGTTGTTGTAACCATCATCTTCATCCTGATTACATAACCCATGACCGCTCTGTGTCCAGCACTTTTTTTAATGTATTTGGGCTCTCTGTTTCAGAAGGAGATTGGTCACACTCTGCAAACACCAATGTATCTCTGCTTGCTAAAATCAAAGTTTGGGTTTAGTAGCTTAGAGTCCAAGGAATAGAGTATAGATATGTAATGGTAGGTGAGATGAACTCAGCTTTGAGCATCAGGTAGAATTTTGGAGACTTCTGTAGTTTGTTGGCTGGCACTGTGCTGTATTATACTTAATGTTTAAGTAGAAGAGAATGCC
>JAUBNY010000768.1:350621-439102 GCA_032275445.1 Crypturellus soui
AGTTTAAGAACTCCCTTTATCAAATCACCAATCTTGGGGGAGAAATGAAAGGTTTTCTTTCTCACACATCTCACATGTCAAGCTCTGTATTTGTGTGTATCACCATAACCGGTAGGTTTTGTTTTCATGTGAATGGTCCCTGTTCCCCACTGCGTCTTCACATGTTTACATCAGCTATCACTGGATGAAAAAGAGCAGCTTTTAGCTCCTGCCGGCTAACCATGCCAGGCCACTCATGGCCCCTACATTTTGTTTTCCTGCACACATAGCCGCAACTGAGTTAAGTGATTCTGACCCCATAATTATGTATCACAAACATATGGGCAAAAACGTAAGCTTTTCTGCAAAGATATACAGGTACTGCTACCTAGTACAGGTACAGCACATCAAATGTGATGTTATGGACCCGTCCAGCTCCAGCTCCTGCCCATTAGCGGAAGAATTATAAGAAGCTCATTTAATCTGATAGTTTTTGGGCAGAATTACACATCAAAATGGAGGTTATTGATGCTTTAAAATAGTGGTGTTTCAATAGCCTACTTTTTAAGCTATTGATATTAAGCTACAAATATTCTCTGTAGCCTTATTCATGCCAGCTGAATAGTTTCTCCTAATCCACTAGCTAGACCACACTTTAGGGAAGACTTGGGCCTGTCCCATGCTGAGGGCAGATATATGCAGCAGGGAGAGTGCTCAGCTGTGCGTTGCTGATTCCTCCTGGGCTTCATCAGCACAGCAGCCACAGAGGAAATAAATAGGCAGTGATTCTGTGAACATGGAGAGGCAGGTCTTTCTGAGAGAAAGAATAATGAACATTGTTTCTTTCCTTTTATCAGAAATAATCTCTTTAAAGAAATGTCTGGGAAGATCCTTTTAGAGATTAATCCCCGTCAGGGCCTATTTGGTGAGTGATGTTAGAGGAATATGTAAATGGATGCTCATGAAAATGATATGGATTCTTGTTTGGGGAAAAAAATGAAGGTGCATCTTTTTTCCTAATGCTCAATGAGTCTACCCAGTTCATAGTTCCACCAACCTTCTTTTCATTTCCTTTATGTGTTTTTATTTCTTTATGGTAATATAATTCCTAAAAAAAAAAAAAAAAGGAAAAAAAAAGAAAAAAGGAGATTTATTGAAAATGAGCATTAACCTATTGATTCACAGTATACCCAATCTAAGTTTACAACTCTGTTATTGCAGGTATCTCATGTGATCAAGGCTGAAAGCAGGTTTCTTTCTCTAGAAGCTAAGTACACACATGCTCTTATGCATGTAAGGCCATACCCTCTGAATATCAGCACATGTGGGCCTACACTTTGTGGCAGCAGGTCTCTACAATGCCAGACTTGAGAATAAAGTGGGGACAATCTCATCTACTATAAGCATCATCAATCATCAACCAGTCAAAATATGGCTTTGGATAAAAGTTTAAAAAAATGATGGATCTTGGAGTTTATAGGCCCAAAGCACATAGAAAAGCTAGTAGCTGTACGACAACTAACTTTTTGTTTCTTTCTTCAAGTGATAGTTCACATATGATCGATTTTACAGGACTAGCAATTTTACTGCCTAGTTGCGTATAGGAAGAAAGGCCCTACGTAAGGCATGATTATATAGCAACCTTACCAAATTTAGCATATAGTCTAGACACTTTTATGAGGGAGAAATGGGACATAAATTCATCACTAATGGTCCGGATTATAGCCTTTCAGATTTCATGTATTGATCTGTCATCAAAATAAGCAGAAGAGGCTGTTTGAGCCCTGGAGGGACTAACATACCTTGGAGGATTTTTTTCTAATGAAACAATAAAAAGCAAGGTGCAATTATGTGGCAAGGTGCAATCATGTGACAGTTGCATTAGTATCAGATAAAGTCATACCCTTGAACAGGTGCATTATACCAGCTCCAAGGGAGGCCTAGTTTGCCTAGTTCAGAGATAGGCACCTATATTTGTGGTCATTTATGTTTAGTCACTCAAATCCTGCCCGAAGCCTTAAGGCAGCTAGCAACCCAGGTGGGCAACCTCTGGGGATGTCCTTAAAAGATGTTCCAGAGAAGAGAAATATAGCATGATGTCCAACACGATGCCATTGAGTAGCTGGGAAAGGTTTTGGTGTTCATGTGTCTGATGTCATGAAATGGAAGCAGCACTGCTGTATTTTGGAGTCATCTAGCCCTCATCCCAAGAGCAGAGTCACTGGTGCCAAGTCTGCCTGAGTCACATGAACCTGCTCAAGAAAGAGCAACATTGGATGCGGAAAGAGCTGTCAATGCTTCTTTGTTCTTCTTGGTCACCCAGAGGTGGAGATTTCTCCTGGAATGCAGAGTGAAAGAAATCTCCTACTAGACCAGCTAACCATGGCTGAGGAGCCTAGAGTAAGCAGTGAGGGACAAGGACTTTCAACCTATGAACTTACTGGAACTGAAAACAGCTTTTCACCATAGCTGACACTTGCTCTTTACAACATGCCAATTAATTCAGGGAACATTTTCCCCTGTGGTTGCACATGCCAGTTCATTTACTTAGATGCTTTAACAGAACTTCATACATTAATGAAGCACTTCAAGATAATAAAAAAAAAGAAAAAAGTTTTTAAACTAATGCGAAAATTCCAGCGGTGACAAGTCCCCAAGGAAATACAAATATTGTGAGACTGAGACTCCATGAAATGCCAGAAGCATTTCAAAAGTCTGTGAAGAAGATTTATCCTGGGGACTCTTCTCCTTGCTCTAGCTGATGGAACATATCACAGTGTGACTTACGGGAGACTTGTTCTCAGAGCCTGTAATTTAGAGGAAGTCTGCACATAGGGCTTGCTCTGACAAGACAGTACAACCAGGGATGATAGATGGGCATGAGCAGATTGTGGGCGTTCAGAGAGGGGTTACTGAAAGGGAAATGTTCTTTATATGCACAGAGATGGAATCTGAATAAAACCTGAAAAATTCTGTGGTGGGATGATTTGGGGAAGTTGCAGAGATTCTGAGGCTTTCCTTGGCATTTTTTTGTGTTGTTGAAGAAATTATTTTGTAATGCTGATTTTCCAGCCTCACAGGAGGTGAGAGAAATGCTTGATTTCACTTTGTTTCTTAGCATATAATGTCAGTTTTATACATAAAATCACATTCAACAGAAAGACTTTTGTATTTGAGGAAGTGTCACACTAACCACATGCAGCCCTCCCTGGGCACTTGAGACCTCCGGGCAGCTTTGAGAGTAGGGTCAGATCTTCTCCATCAATATATATCAGACAGCAGCTTTGGTCCATTTGGCAGCTGCCATGGGTTCCCAACGCTGCCTTTGAAGCTAACAGGCCTCAGCAAAGCGATGGTCCCTGGGCCCTGGGAATAAACCTAAGGAGCACCGCAGTAGAGCAACGGATGCGGAGACAGAAATCTCAGCAGCACTAATAACCTTGTAACAACGCTTGAATGATAAACGAAGCAGTTCAGTTTCCAACACGGGCAAGTAGCTCTCACTCTGAATGCAGGGCTGGGAAAGAGCCCCAGTGCGATCTGCTCACCTGTCAGGGGAGCGCAGGGCAGGTGCACGTCTTCCCAGGCCACGTGGCTGTCCTGCTTCTGTGGCTATTAAAATAGCTCTCCTCGCTGGCTGTGTGGTAATTACATCCAAGTCCACTATGGACCTTTCTGGAGCTGCCCTCAGACTGATGTATTATCTTAAATCCAATTAATTAGGATGTCTCTTCTGGAGACAGAATATCTCTTCTAATGGCAAAGACACGAATAACTGTTATATAGTAGTTGATTCTTGGCCAGCTGGACAAAAATAGCTTAAAGAGGCTGTCTTTATCACAGTCCTTGGTAGACAGAGCCAGAGTCAACGGGCTTGGACTTGTGGTGATGTAACTTGAGCGCTTGCAATGAGGTTGTCCCTGATTTAGGGCAGTGGGAATGGCACCTGAGATATGGCTATGTAAAGTCATGCCTTTTGGATGACTGAAGAACATTTCATGGAAGTGTTTTCAGGTCCAGGCTCTGATATTTAATAAACCTAGAAGGGCAGCTGTGACTGAACTTTCTCTTGCTCTTTTTACCACTGTAGGATCTTCTTTCCAAGCCATATTTGAATTCCACTTGCCACGTCATCTCTGTAGTAGGGAGGTGGTCTCAATGGCTCAGGCCATTGCCCTGTGCCCGTCTGCTCTAACACCTTTCTGGGTTGTGTCTTTTGGAGACAGACCTGGCATTATAAACTGTAAATGTAACAGAGGTTCCCCCTCCTTCCAAGTCATCTATCAGCTCTAGTGTCTTCTTCAGCCGCGATATTATTCTTCTTTAATAAATCACACATTTCAAAGCGTATTCCTTGTACACACACTGTAGGCAACCCACAGTTTTAGGGAGCCTTATCCGTCCACAGAGACTGAGAGCTGCATCATTAATGCAGAAGACGGAGGTGTCCAAGCTAGTCGCTCCCGTGCCTGCCCACACAGGCACCGCTGTGTGCTCGCTGGGGAGCTGGTACTTACTCATTGTGCAGCGCGGTGTGTGGGAAGAAGCGGAAGGGGTTTTCATTACTTCGGTCACTGCCTAAAGAGCAAAACATTTTTCTGTGTTGTAAAGAACTATGAAGGGTCCTACTGCAGAAATTTCCTACTGCTCATGCTCTTGAAAGAGTTCTCCTCATCTCTGTGATACAGTATCACTCCTCTCATATTACAGATGTGAACTAAGTAAGTGGTAAGGGTAAGTATTACAAAGGCCAACAACGCCCTGGACTGCATTAGGAAGAACATTGCCAGCAGGTCAAGGGAGGGGATTCTTCCCCTCTCCTCAGCCCTGTTGAGACACATCTGGAGTGCTGAAGGCATGGACAGACTGAAGCAAGCCCAGCAAAAGGCTATCCAGATGTTTCAGGGAGAGGAGCATCGCTCAAATAAGGAGAGGCCGAGCAGGTGAACTGTCCAGCCAGGAGAAGGGAAGGCTCAGGGAGATCCTCCCAATGTCTATAAATACCTGGTGGGGACAGTAAGGGAGATGCACCCAGATTCTGCTCAGCAGCATTCAGTGATGGACTGAGAAGCCATAGGCAATAATTGTAACAAGGGAAATTCAATTCAGACATAAGAAAGATTTTTTTTTACTGTGAGGGTGGTCAAACACTGGAAGAGGTTGCCCAGAGAGGCAGTACATTGAGGGGGAAATGCATATGAGGGGCACTGAATTTCATATCTGGCCTATAAAGATGCAGGTGCACTTGTAACTGGGACAAGTTGTGGCATGGTCTCACACTGGGTGTTAATCTAGAGTAATACTTACTTTTTAAAGCGAACGGAAACAATTTTGCAGGCATGTAAGGAAGCTTGTTTGAGGCTGCAGAAGGAAACCAGATTCTGAATTCCCTGGGCCCTGCAAGCCCTGTCTTCCTCTGCCAGCTGCACAGCATGAGCCCGTAGTGCACTCACAAGTGGGCCGTGCACATAACCCCCTGTTCAGCAACAGTCTCCTTCTTCATGCAGGAGACGTGCCAGTTGTATCAGCATTTTGTGATGCCATAAAAATCAAATCTATGTTTTAGGGTTTCTAGGGAGTGTTTTAATTTATTTGCAGGAGGTGTAGGTGAGCTCAGCCTCAGCTGAGCAGCAGAGCACAGCTGTTCAATCATTCTTATCTAATTAACTCACACTGTGATTAATTGATCCAATTCCGTTGCACATAGTCCCTTACTAGTTCACCTTCTTTCGTCTCCTGCCTGATGTGCCAACAGCAGTGTCAAACTCAGCATTGCTGCATTTCTGTTAAATTTGCTGGTCTGGGGTGAAAGGGGGAGCAAACTGGGGCTGGGTAGGGTACGTTTGTGGTTTGGACTGGGACTCCCAGGAGGCTGTAGTGAGTAAAATACACAACCAAAACTGAAAAGCCCGAGGGTGGTTGTTACCACATTTAATGAGAACTGTTTCTGTACTTCACAACTCCCCCAAACTCCATGAACAGCACAGAAATTATTTGCTTCTGCTTCCCCATAAGTAGAAATTCTTTGAAAAAGGCAACACAAAGCCAGAGCCAGGTACCTGCCAAATGACAGCAGCTCTGAGGTACCACAGAGCACAGAGTGTCATTCTGCAAATCATCAGCTGGGAGCCCAGAGCAAATCCCATCACAAAGGGGAACAACTGCATGCAGCCCTGAGTTACTTTTTTCTTAAGAGATTGTGGGAATCCAGTGTGCTGCACTCATTACCTAAATCCTGAGTGAAAGGGAAAGATACAGATGTTTGGAAAAAGGCCACAGTGCTCAAGCAGAAGAAACAACCCTCAGATTAAATCTGAGATCTGACCATGCTTAGCGCCCATTCAGGAGATGAACACATGGTGATTTTTCAGCAATGCAAAAAAAAAAAAGGCAAAAAGCATTTTTCAGAAAAACAATGTTCCTTGGAGACATTTACAGCTGCAGTCACTTGACTGAAAAGATTTGTTATTTTAAAATGTTAATTTGTAGTCACTTCAGGGGACAAGGAACTTTCAATTGTAACTGAATATTTTGAAAATAGTGAAGTGATTCCCAAGGCCAGCACATCACAGTTTGTATAAGTATGGTCTGGTTTGAAATGCTTGTTACTTTGCTGGACTTTCAATGAACTAGGTACCAAAAGGCCCTTGTTATTTCTGCTGATAGATAGAGGTGAATTTTCTAAGCTGGAAGAAGCTACTATGCTACACCTGGTAGCACTGTAGAAATTTTTGACAGAGATGATACAGGAAAATCAAGCTACATTAACTTGCAGACTGCTCAGTGCAGTGAGGCAATGCCTAGGAGCTCTTGAGGAGGATTTTCAGAGAGTCTGTTAAAAGCATATTAGCAGCACGTAGTCTAAATCCGCTGAGGTTACCTATCTCTAATTTGGGCAGTTCAGCACATGACCTTTTTGCTGGATCTTCTGCTCTCCGTTGAAGCTGAGATTTGGTAGCTCCTTGGTAGCAGAGATCTGATTTATTCAGTGTTCTCTCCAAAGTATTCAATGGATGGGAGGAGGATGGGATGCTAACTTTACCCATATGTCAGAGATTTAAGTGCAGCCCTTTCTATTTTTCATCTTTAGTTCAGTAAGACAAAAGTAATCTCCTTGCCCAAAGTGGTGCAGCATCTCACTTTTGATTAAGAAATGGGAGAGCTGCTCTTATTCCCTTGTAGAAAAGAAAAATTCACTCTCTTTTCTCTCCCCCAAATCTGCTAGGCCTCTTTCCTTAAAGGAAAATGAAAAGAGGTTTTGTCCTTCTTCTTCTATAGGAAGATAATTCAGATGGGGCTCAGCATATCTTTACTGCCTCTTAAAAGCTGGATGTGTCTGTTCGGGCTTCCTTTCCTCTTCTTGTCACTTAGGAAGAAGAGACTCCCTATGCTTGGCAACTCTCACACTCCTTCGGAGCGCTCAGTGTTATCTGAAGCTCACTTAAATACCACAAAAGTATTTCAAAGTATATTATAAAAGTTTTATCACAGGATAATCTTCATTCGGAACTTAGGAAAAAGGCAGGTATTTGCATCTGAATGTGTCCATTATCACACAAACACATGCGGAGATGTTTTTGTTTCTGGGAGGCAGCATATTTTAAAAGCAGCTTGCCAAGAGTCTGAATTAATTTTCTCACAAAGCTTTCTATTTGTTTATTAGAGAAGGAATCAGCAGCAATTTCATGTTGAATCAGGACCAGCTCTAAAATCTGATTTCCACCTGGTCTAGTCTTGACTACAGCAAACGAGTAGAATAAATGCTGAGAAGAGGGAACAAATTTAATATCTTCTGCATAGCTGGAAAGTATCAGATCGTAGCTCTGCTAGCTCTTTTGGATGCTAAGCTGCTCACTGCAGCATGCAGTTGGTTTCCAGGCAGCCCTCATCTGGGTGTTCTGATGCTGTAAGAAATGCGAGGGTCAGTGTTAGCACAAGGGAAAGTTGCAGGACTAGTTGCAGGAATGGTTATATCTTCCAAATTCTCTTTGTCTGAGTCTCTCTCAAACAATAAATGATTTATTACTTTCTCCTGCTATAAAGTGCTAGTGGTAAATTGCAGGGACTTTCTCTCTGATCTTTCTTGTTCTCTGAGCAGCTTTCTGCTGAACTGCAGGCTATGGTTGTCTTTGTGTGCGCATCCAGAAATCAACAGGTAAAGAAAAGCTTTAGTATGACCGCAGGTGGTCCCGCAGATGTTAGTCAGGGTTTGAAGTCCACTTCAAAGGGCATACATCAAACACCACTTAATGATGACATGTAGAGCCCACGGTGAGCATAGTGAGTTACATGCTGCTCCCAGTAACAACCTGTTTCTATGTTGGACAATGGCATCTGTTCCTCCACCAAATTTCTTCTTCGCCTCTCTCCTCCGCAAAATCGCTTCCCAGTAACTTAATTTCCACTCGATAAGGATGCTCTCTCTGTCCTCCCTGAAGTTGCTCACCATGCCCAAACCCTGTGTCTTGGGCAGGAGGCTCTCCTGAAAAGCCCCAGCTTTCTGGAACCCTTTTTGTTGCTATTGCACAGTGACACAAGGATGGAGAAGGATCTGGAAAGCTGAACCCTCCCAAGGAAATGGTGGGCAAGGGATATGTATCACCCTGCTTGCAGTTTGCCTGGTTTTCTGCTTCCGCTCAGCTCTTAGGAGGCAGGTGAGCCCAGCAAAGAGAACTTGACACTGAGAAATGGGGCAAGTTCCATCTGCTCTGATTACCCATGTTGTCCTAGCAAGGTCACCCAAGCCCAGACTCACAAATTACAGCCCCTAAGGGGTCTTGGAGATACAAGCTTGGTCCCACCAAGGTTCAAACAGTCACTTGTACTTCCAGCAGCCACACAGGGCCAACACTGCACCAACACTGGGCAGCACAACACACTTTGCTTGCAGAGTCCTCTGTATCCTGCTCCACGGAGGCAGCAGAAAGCAGCTCTGTTCCAGGTTTATTTGCAATTTATCTTCAATATATAAAGTGTCACAGTTTCATTACCCGTTTCCTCACTGGGGGGGATTTACAGGCCCCAGCAGTCTGGTAACTACACTTTAATGATGGTTTTCTTCTACATGATTTACTCAAAAAGCACAACTGCATATAACTGCAAATTACTTACTCTACAAACAGGAAAGGGAGAAAAATAAAGAATAAATGGTAATGTTACGAGTAGATGATTACTCAAGTTTTGTCCTTTGTGGAACCAGTCACTCATGCTTTAAAAACTGAGTCACAGTAAGCCACTACCTAAACTTCCTGAGAGTGATGATGAGATAAGGCACTTACAGCATGAGACTCCTCCATTTCAGTCAATAAGTGATCAATGAAAGCACAGCACAGATTATGGACAAGAACTGACATTCCAATAAAAATGTAATGAAGATGATATATGTGGTCAAAAATCACAGATGACATGATAGAATTTTCTCCATTTCATTCATTTGCTCTGATTTTTCTTTATTTATACTCATTTTTGACCAGAAATGCTACTCTTCTGCATTGCTGAGACACGATTTATTTAGAATTTACATAGACTGCTTCTCAGCTTTTGCAATAAAAGGATTGATCAGTAAATTGGATGAAGTAAGTCTGTCTATTGAACTAGTTTTGCTCCACTAAACACTCAGGTTGTTAACTCTGCATTTACCCATGGCCATGACAGTTTGATTCTTCGATCTATTGAAGTGCCTGGTTCTGGGTCTCTGCTGCAAACCACCCTGAACTCAGTGAATCCCTGTCTACTCTCACTCAGAAAGGCCGTTAGGGTGACCATATGCTCCTCCTGTCTGGCACTGAGATGCTTTTGACTAAGAGGGTTCAGATCTGCAGTAATAGACCACTAAAAAGGTATCCTGCCCCCATCTCAATATGCCCCTTTAGGTGTTACAGCAGCCATGGTCACATATAGGCTTGAAGAAGAATCTGCTCGTGCAGAGAGCACAAGTCAGGTCACGATGCTGAGGTGTCCCTCTCCCAGGGTGCTAAAATGGGGACAGTGAGATGGGGGCATCTTGCTTCCTCTTCCCCAAAACACCTACTGCACTGTGATGGTCCTAGAGGGGTGTCTTGTGCAAGACCCTGTCTGAATGTCCTCCTGGGACACTCCTGTGTGCCACCGGCTCCCTGAGAGCTGCACTCTGCGGTTTGGGGTGAGACAAGTTCCTCGCTGGGGCTGTGATCAAGCAGCACTGGGTTTTGAGCCTTTTCCTTCAGTCTTCGTCTTTAGTCTTGCACTACAAAATACGAATCCTGAATGCACTAGAAGCTTTTTTATATAATAGTGCATTTGATCACAGCAACATCTTTTTACTGTGTTTTTAGTTTCCTCCTATAAACTAGCATAAACACATATTTTTGATGAGAGGCAACAGAAGCTTTTCCTAAGCTTTCAGCAGGGAAATTACTTGCTCTCAATCTGTTGACTTATTGAAGTCAGTCAGTCTCAGGCTCTGCACACATCAGCTACAAGAGCTCCTGCTGTTTTCAGTGACAACAGAATTAACTCCCCGTGTAATGCTGTGCTAAACAAGCCTTGCTAAACCAGCGCCTGAAAGCTTGCAGAGAGGCACTTCACATAAAAGCTTAAGCTGTGCCCAGGATGATTGATCACATCATAAGCCATATTGCCCATTCCGTAATTAGTTTAGCATGTCTGTTCCGGCGTGCCAGTGTTTCCAGAGCTCTGCTCTGACTTGGGGTTTCGCAAGGACAACACACAAGGTGCCGGGAGGGCTGGCTTGGGCTCTGTGCAGCTCAGCAGTGACACTCAACTTTACAGCAGCTGTTCAGAGCCCCACTTGGTTTCTGGACCTTTCCGTTAGGTATGTGGTGATGCCTTGCAAGTAAACTCACCTCAGGAATGGTTGTGTAAAGGATCTTAAGGCCCTTGGATGAAGGGCATTTTTATGGATTAAAAAAGAGATCACACTGATACATACTCATAGGTCAAGAGCTTCGTTAAAACTGAAGTAATGAGCAACGCAATCAATTAACTATCATGCCTAAAGCACTCACAAGCTGTCTCAGGTTGTAATAACATTTCTGATTGATTGACAAAATTGCTTTGCCTCCTTAAAAACATTGCCAAAAAAAAAAACACTGCCTGGATTTCTGAGACCTAGATCGTGACTTCTTTAACACAAATATCAGAGAAAAACTGCCAGTGATTTTGAATCACCCAAAGTCTGTGAAATGCTTTCACGCAAAAAGATCAGCAAAAAGTGCCGGAATGTCATCAGGGCCATGGAGCTGGGATTAGACTGAATCTCCTGGGGTGGGATGGTGCTGTCAAATGCCGATCCCGATCAGTGCCGATCTGAATCACCCCTTCAGCACACATCCCACAAGGCACCTAATCCAGCTGCTAAATCTGCTCCTGTCAGACTCAAACTGCTCTGAAACCTGAAGCGAGCAGGGGCAGCTGTGAAATTTGGAGCTGGTTCCTCATCTACATTACTCCTGTGGGTTAGGGATGCTCAGGAGCCCAGTTCAAGTTCTGTCTTCAGTTTGTGTTTTCAACTCTTCTTGTAAAATACTTTTTGTAGCTCATTTTCATGTATTTCCAATTACACTTATTTGGCATGTTTGCTGGTCTAAATGATTGTACAGATGTGATACACCTGCCTTTTATCCTTCCATTTACAGCCGATTACCAAGGCAAAGATAAACATACAGGTTCGGTAAGGAATATCCTCTGAGTGCTTTGCTCTGCACAGAGCAGTGATGAGCCCAGCTAAGACAGATGTGCACCCACTTCTCACTGCTGTGAGACACGAGCTTGGTGGATCAGTGAAATGAAAATGAAAAAATTAAACAGGTACTAAGAAGTCTTAAAGCTACTTGCTTTCAAAAAGGAGGGAATGACTTGTCCTTGCAGTACAGGTGCTGGGGGGCATCAGAGAATAGAAACAGGGTTTTAGCAGATCACTCGACAGTGGTGAATGTCTACTTTTAGCAGTAAACCAAAAGCTTATTTAGAAACCCTTTTGTTCTGTGAGCAGGTACTCCAGGGAAGGCCTTCTGCCCTCAAATCAGGCAAACAAGTAGTCTGAAAGCTGGAAGCGACCCAGTAATCAAATGATAGGATGAAAGCAAGCGTTACCATTTACATTGCATCGTCTGTTCATTCTGTCAGTTGGGATCAGTCAGCAAAGACAGCTTCAACAAGTCATGTTTTATACCACAACTCTTCCAAGAGCAGACCCAAGGTATGAATCAGTAAGAACATCTCTTCCCACGTGCCTGTCCCCAGCCTGTCTGGGAGGGCTGCAGGCTGCTCTCTAGATGAGTCAGGAGGAAATTCCTGAATTGCAGTAAATTCAGAATCAAACCCTTCGCTTTTCATGAGAAGGAGGCAGCAGTTATTCTTCAGCTTTGTCTGTAGCAGGATAATTCTCTCACAGTGAATAAATTAGCATATCTGAATATTAACCAAGTGGAACAACCTTTCAGGCAGATATTAGACCTTTTTTATTCTGTTCCTAAAAAAAAAGCAGTTTGCTTTGGCAAAAGCTTTTGAATGTCTAGGGTCTTACACACTTCCAGAAGCCATTCCATACCCCCATTACTACCACTTTGCAGGTATCACTTACCTTGTAGACTACCAGAAAAAGCCCTTCACAAACCTGGAAATAATTAGTCCAATACAGTCAGAAAAGGCTTTGGCCATGAGGGTTTCAACAGTGCAAGATCCCACAGTCCAGAGTGGAAAGCTGGGGTGAAAAGCTGGAGCTGATGTCTCACAGTCTGATGTGTTATAGCAATCCCATGTTTTAGCTAGTCTGCACTTTCCTTTTCCAAAATCCACCTGATTTCTCAAACCAATGAATGGAAATGGAAGAGTTAAAATACATAAAATTTCAGAATCAGAAATAATTTGGGAAGAAGCAAAGACCTCAAAAATAAAGAAGATAAAGGACTTGAAGGACTGCAGGAGTTTACAATCATCAAAACTTAAGAGAGCCGAAAAAAATAGAATCTGGACCATATTTCTTGGCAAACATAGATATTTCCAAACTTTATGAGTCATTTTCCTTTTTACCTGCCTGCACAATCTTTGTTCTTGCAAACCAAAGGCCTCAATCAAAGCCCATGGAGTCAGTAGAAAACTTCCAGCCCTTCTCTTTCCTCTTCCCGTCACATATGTGAATGCAACAAAAAAAAACATACAAAGAATCCCAATATTTTAGGCATTTCCACAGCTCAAAAAACTGCAGGATCCAATAAATTCCTGTTTCTTGAGCCCATGTGTTGATTCCACCCTCCAAAGGTCTGTCCTGGTGGGCAGTGAGGATCAGCCATGAGGCATGCTGGCTGACCATCATCACATGGACTCCACTGGAAAAGGAAAATATTCAGCCCTCCTGAGAAGCTAACATACTTCTGCTGGGGGAAGGAAAGAGCAGAGGTGAGAGATCTTTCTCCAGTTGTAAAGAGCAGGAGACTGCTGGAGGGATGCAGGAAGATGCACTCAGCTACAGGCAGCACAGCTTGTGAAGGAGAAGGAATATATACAATAAGCCTTGTATATGCAACACCTGGTATATACAATAAACCCTGTAAAGGAGAAGGAACAGCGAGCCACCTGTTATTAAATGAAAAGGGGAAAAGCAAACTGAAGAAGAGAAACGGTGCAGAGTGGAACAGCCACAGATGATTAGAAAAAACAGTTACTGAATCTTGCACAGTCATTGTCAATGCCAAAATCTCAAACAAATGTTGGGGATAAAGAAAATGCTGCAGCTTGTGTCATACACAAGGCAAGGCTTGGTAATTTAATGGTCACACTGGCCATTCCAACGCGGGCATCACCCTCAGAGGTCCCTTCATGCATGGCTTAGGTTTGTGCTCGGCTCATTTTAAGGCCGTGTAGAGCAGCTCTGTTATCCTGTCTGGGCTCCAACACAGGTACCGGCAGTGTTCTCAAAAATGGGTGGCAGTGAAACTCCCACAGAGAAAATATTGGAAGGTTGGTAAACCTTTCAAAAGCATTTTAGAGGTTTTTATTTGGGTGGAGTGAATTATCCTCTGAAACCACCTGCTCTTTCCTTTGCTGAAAGCATTGGAAGTATCCCTTCCAGCGCATGTAAAACCCTGAGTAATATTTACTCAGGGTTTCGTGAGTATTTTATAAGTATTATAAGGTTGCATTATTTAGGCATGCGAATAGCTCCATTGCAGGTAGATGTCTGGCAAAGTGCCACACTACATTGGTAAGTGTTCGCTGCCTCACATGGCTCCGGGTAGCAAGCCCTGGCCCTGGACCCCAACAGCAAATACACAGGGGCAGCACTGCCAGGGAGAGAATGAGATGCTCCAAGTCTGGATGAGCCACCACTTTGCATCCTGCTCATTCCTTCATATCCTGAAGCGAATAGCCATTCCTTTCAGCCCTTCTGTCCCTGCAGCAGAGCTATTCCTGATCCTCTCCTATTACTGAGACTGGGGTCCCCAAGGCTCTGGTAACCCAGCAGCCTGGGCTAAGAATGTCATCTCTCAGCAGAGCTGCAAGCAAACTAAATCCCCCTCAAGTCTTAAACTATTCAGGCTTATCATTTAATTCCACACCTGTCAGCTGACATGGATAGTGTTGTCCCATGGGGCAAAGCTAAATTGAATACCCATTTTTTTCCTTTTTTTTTTTTAGTTCTCCAGATGGCTGCGAAGTAGCAGGAGAGATAGAGCTGTCAGTAAGTATCAGAGAAACAAAATATAGCATCTCTCAATGTTGAGTTACTCGAGCATATGCCAGATGTTTTGGTTTTGCATCTTAAGTGAGTTTATGGTGACGTGGGCTTTGTGGTTAATAGGGAGTGAGGTATGTACAGATGACTGTCATTACTGTCAAGTGCTAATATCTATTTCAAACAGAAAGAAGAGATTCTTGTCCTGAGCAGTTATCTCAGCACTGGTCTGCAATTATGTTGGCTAAATTTCGAGGCCAGCTGGTACAACTTGGACTTTTATCAACTGTTTTCTGACCACAAATAGCTCATTAAATAGCTGAGTGCTACCACTGGCAAACACACAATTTGTGAATGCAAGGCTCTTAGAATAGGAAGCATCCTAAAAATATTTAGAAATAATAGCCTATTATAGCCTAGGATTTAAATGTGCATGTCCTGCTCTGAGTCATATGGCTTGCAGCAATAAACACTGCTTTCTGCTTCCAAAGAATTTCTCAGGAGGGAGCAGATGCCATCCTTATCCTTCCGGGGACCAAACCTAAAGATAGGAAGATTGATGGCAGAACTATTGATGGTGAAGTCATATTTGGGGTGTATTTACTTCTGAGTCCTTGCATCTGATTTTTAGATACGAATCCACCTTCTAAGGGTTAGAGTAGGAACAGTGTCCTGTCATTTAGTAGCTGGGGAGCAAGATGGCCACTGATCAGCTCTTCCTCCTCTAGCCTCCAGTCTTCATCTGATTAGTCCTGAAAGGATGGTGGTTGAGGACAGGGATGCCACAGAGTTGTGTTGACCAGACTGAAACCAGCTCTACTCTGGAAACATGGAAATGTGGGAAGTTTTTCAACGGGGCACATCAAGACCTGGCGCAAAGCTAAGAGAGTTCACAGCTTGCAGTTGGCAGAATGGGAAAACAGACATCCCCATGCATGCAGACATTGCTTTAAAGTGAATGAATAGCATTTTCAGGCAGTAGTAAGCAACTTTGCTTCAAATTTATTGCATACATTTATAAATCCTCCCAGCAAATGCCCCAGCACAGTGGCAGATATAGGCAACAGGAGAAGATTGACTTCTGCCTTGTTCTGATGATACAAGTGAGAAAAAAAAAGCCCAGGAAAGGAAATAGAAATTTTACTTTTAAAGAGGAAAATCAAGACATAATCAAAATATAAAGTGAATGAGTAAAAGAGTAATAGTCCTCTACAGAAAAAGCTCAGCTCCAGGCACATTCAAAGGCAGATGAAAATGAAATCTTTATGAAACATTGTTATTACATGTGTCAGGAGGAAGGAGAATTATTGCCACTGCAGACTGGAGAACTGAAAAACTACTCACTTGAACAGAGCAGGATGAAAGTGGATAGAAAAACACTACCAGATCTCTGCCAGCAGGGCATCCCATAAAAACAAACAGTATCAGATAAACTCAACAGATTACAGAATTGTAAGGTCTAAATTTACACCTCTCACTTCCTTTGGCTCAGTTCTGGAACATACATTGATGTGTTAGTACTGCAGGCAAGTGAGAGCATAGATGTTTTGAGCTGGACCCACAGAGTATAATCAAAGGCAGGATTTGACCCTCACACTCTTGGCCAATAAAGTCAGATAGTTACCAGTAACGGCGAGGCCGCCTCGGTCTCACTATTTCTTACTTTAAGAGCAGAGAGGAGCCCATAAAGTTATCATGGCTGCATGATAACTAAGAAGGTGATGGTGGAAAGTGAGTGTTATTGCTACTGATGTATTTTGTCATTTTGTGCTACCACACAGCTTATTAGGACAAAAAATATCTTAACTACTAACTTTTCATAATTCAACAAATTCCAAAGAATAAGGATGTTGTTCCTGACTCTTGCTATAGAAATATTCAACAACAAACAATATTTAGTTGTGTGATCAAACACTATCCCAGCCTAAAGTCTGTTGAAGACCAACCACTGATATTTGCTGCTCTGGGAAATACCATTAGTGAAGTGATACCTGGATGCACAGGGAGTTAAGGATGAGGCCATGTGCAGCATCCATGAGGAGCCATTTCCAATTCATGACACAGCCCCTCAGAAAATGCTCAGAAAAGTCCACGTCCAAATATGTGAAATAAAGCATCAAGAATTGATTAAATTTGAGAAAGTTCCCATATAGGCACCTAAGTAGGGACTAAACTGTGAAAAAACATGAAAGGTCAATTTTCAGAAATGTAAGTTACAGTTCTCAATGTATAAGGAAATGTTTTTTGAAAGTCTAGTTTTCTTATTTTCTTTAGGATCTTGCAACTATTTTTAAAATTAAGATAAAAATGTGTTTTGTGGAAACTGTTGAATTGTTTACTTGATTCATTCTGGTGGGATTACTTTTCTGAGGTTAGACTTTCTAAACTGAATTAATGTTGTACTGAATACTGAATTCATGGGCTCACAGAGCAATTTATCCTATAAAACAGGGCAAGGGGGAAAAACTATACTCCAGAAAAGACTGGTTACATATTTATCCTACAGTTATTGTTCTTCTGAGGTAATAATTTTGACAACATTGTGCCACTTCATTGCTTTTAAGGCTAGTATGAAATTGCCTGAGGTCTCGAGACCTCCTGGATTTCAGGTTTTGGAAGGGATTGTTTGTTTGGGGGAAGATTGTTTGAACTTTTTTGAAAGTTAAAATTCTTTGCAGTGATTCTGCAAAGGACAAAAATACCTTGAAACACTGCGGATGCTGCTGTTTCTGAGTCAGACCAGCACTTCTGCTGGGGAGGTAGTTCAGCTGGGGGTCTTAAAAGCCCAGAGCAGTAGCGGGAGCCTGCAGGTCTGCCTGGCTCTGCGCTCCTGTCCTGGGAAGTGCACCTCACCTGGCAGATTCATCTCTGTAGTGACTAATACCTACATTAAAATTACTTTTACATTTGGAAGAAACAAGTCCCCTGACGCAGTGATGTAAGAATTTGTTTCCTCCACATGTTATTCACAGAAAGGGCTTCTGATTACCCAGAGAAGCTCCTCGTTGTGCTGTGTGCGGTGAACTCCAGAAGGGATATTTATGAGATTGGCTGAATACCCTACTTGCCTTCAGCTCCAAAGTGCAGAGTGCTGTCTCTTTCCAGACAAATTTATACATTTTCCATCTGTTATTTGTGACTGGGGAAAGTTCAGCCCAAGAGCTGCTTCCAGGCTCCCAGACATTTAGTGTATGACAAACATCTCTCCCTTCCTCTCTTTCTAATTAAGCCCCCATTTCAAAAGCACCAAACAAACAACTTTTCACATTTCTCTGATTGAGAAATGATGATTTATAAAAATCTTCCAGATGATTGTGTCTCTTTTAAGGATTTCTGCAAACAGGTATGGAGACCAATGAAAGTTGCATTAATTATGTGGGATTGTGCATTTGCTTCCCAGATGCCTCTCTGCCAAGGCTCCAGGACTTCAATAAAAACAAACTAGAAAGATCTCCAGCTCTCTCCTGCAGACAAACCAGTGACCCTGGCTGAACTCTTTCTGATGACATTGACAGCTAATTACCCCGCTAATTTCAGCTTCCTGCACTTTCAAAGTAACCAGCTGCTCACACCACAGAACTTTCTTATATTTCAGCTCTTTGCAAGAACTAAGGTTGATTATCAGTATGGGAAGATGCTGTTACCAGCTTTTGCTGCACTGATGGCCAATACCCTTGCTGCAAGGACCTTTGTCATCCTGTTTAGCAAAGTGGAAAAGTGCAATTGCAGTTTTCCTGCATGTAACCCAGCTGGAGAGCACCTTTGCAGAGAAGGATCAGTGGATCCTGGTCAACCACAAGCCAAAAGAGGAGCGAGCAATGTGCCCTGGCACAAAGAAGGCAAATGCCGTCCTGGGGTGCACCAGGCAGAGCGGCGTGACCCTTCCCTTCTCATCAGCACTGATGAGATGAATCTGGAGCGCTGGATCCAGTGCTGGGCAACATGTACAAGAGAGACATGGACATTAGAGCAAGTCCAGTGAGGGACCACAAAGATGATTAAGACATTGGAGCATCTCTCATAGGAAGAAAGGCTGAGAGATTTGGGTCTGTTCAGTCTGGAGAAGAGAAGATTGAGAGGAGGGTGGATCTTATCCATGTGTGCAAACATTTGAGAGGAGCATATAAATCGGCTGGAGCCAAAATTCTTCTTAGCGGTGACCAATGACAGAATAGGCAGTACTGGGCACAAACTGGAACAGGAAATTCCATTTGAATGTAAGAAAACATTTTTAACAAGCACACATTTCTAATGCATTTAATGGCTGTGTTTGATGCATTTGATAAACTTTTAGTTAGCCATTGAAATAAAATCTCATTGAAATACAAAAGAAAGCATTTCTGACAATATCACTATCATAAAAAGCCTCTGACACTATCACAATTTTATTCACTTTTGGCATGTGAATACCTTAAAGCAACAGCTCTCCAGGGCTGGTGTCATCCATGCAGATGGATGTTCACAGCTTGTCTGAAAGTGCTACACTATAGCAATTTCAAATGCTATTTCAGAGCCTTTAAACATCACAGGCGTAAGTATCATACAATAAAGTCAATATATTAAGCAAATAAGCAAACCATTAATTAGATAATTAAATAGATTCATCTTATTCTGCTAAATTCACACATTTCATTCCCTGGATAACTTTATTTGGGGTGACTTTGCACGTGCCAGGCTTGGTAGGGACTGATTCAGCAAAGGGTGCAGGAGATGCCGATGCCCCTTCAGCATCCCCGACCACGAGGAGGCTCTGCTTGCCACTCCGGGAGCCTGCGCTGCTCTTAGCATAACTGATAGGGGTCAGTTCTTCCCACTCGGACACAGCAGCTGGCACATATGCACATATTTTTTACACATATGCAATAACTATGTTTATACTGCAAACAGCTCTTTTTGGAAGATGCAGGAAAAAAATCTGCACAAGACACCAAGTGAAAGAATTAAATTTTGATTTTTTAAAAAATAAACTTTTTATCTCAAAATAATGGCAGCCTTATTAAATCATTGAATACAGTTAAAATAATTGATTACAAAATTATACAGAATGACCTGTAGATGTGTCTCTGTGTACAGATTTTGCTCTCAGTGTTTATTCACTTACATAATAATAACAATAAAAATAATAAATACTTCATTTGTCAAGTTTCTGCATGTTATTGAGTAATTTATTTTCAAACTTAACCTTAGAATCAAACTTTAATTGTCACTAAATCTACAGTGCATCTTAATGAAAATGAACATTAAAGTTGAGTCTGAATGAGCGTCCGAAGAAGTAAAATCTTAAACTAGTCTAAGACAGCTCAAGTTTCAGATAGGACTAATTACATTTTCTATTTACAAGGAATGAGATATGTTTCAGTCTCATTACCTCTGTATGCCTGATTTTTATTTCTGACCAACTGAAGCCTTTGTGTATGGTTCATTACAAGAGCCATGCTCCTATGACGATCCGACCACTATCCTACGACTGATGGCTCCTGGCAGAGTGTAGATGAAGAGCACCAAGAAGATAACGATAATAAGCAGAACTATGCCGATGATGATGTACTTCTTGTAATTCCTCCAGATCAGATGATACAGACACTTGAAAGGATTGACAAACCACGAGAAGGATGTATCTGGTCGGCTAAAAAGGAAGAAAATAGAAAAGAAAAAAAAAATTGGTAAAAGCTAAAAGCAGATTTAGATATTTCCAAAATGTTCCCACTGCAAAACTGAGTCTGAAAGAACCTTTAGCTTCTGGGATCCCACTGAAGAATTTATGAACTCTCTGGAGAGAATTTCTATGAATTTTACCCATTCTTGGGTCACTCATCTTCCATCAGCCCTCGAGCACATTCTCCACCCACCATTGGAAATGAAATTACAGTTCACACTTCATAACTACTCCCATTTAAGACAGGATATGGAGTTCAAGATTACAGACAAGACCACCATAAATCCTAAAGGAAAAATGCAGTTAACCCGGTCTTCTTGAGTATGCTGCTTTCTATTCACTGCAATGAGTTCAACATTGCAATAGGAGTAAAGAGACAGTACAATAAATCTGATTTATTGATGGTAGTCACAGTGCCATATCGGGCTCAGACACAGGCCTAGCTTAGAGTCCAAAATAGCGTATTTTCTGAAGGGAATTTAAAGTAAGTCACTTGACAACAAGAGATGGATCCCAAAGTCTACTTAGTCTGTCTGGCTACATAATGGCAAGAAGAGCCATCTTTTTCTGCATCTACCATCCTTTTTTTTTTTCCCACATGTTGTCCCATGTCATATTCTTCTCCTAAAAAGCAGTCTCAATACCCAAAGCTTCTTCATGCTGTGCTACAAAGCTGGCTAGGTAGAGAGAGGGAAAAATATTGGCTTAATCTCTTCCCCACCCCGCCACACATCCTCGGAAGTCATTATCCCTCTGACTTTAATCGCCTTCCCCCGCCATGAGCTGAGACAACATCTGTCAGCTGTGTATGATGAGGTGACCTGCGGAGTGCAACGGTGCTGAGCAACGTTACCAGCAGCAAAATTGGGTGCACATTGTCCTATCAAATATCACGGTAATTGTGCAGATGGTAGTGCAGGGAGAATAAAATTAAGACTAGACATCACAAAGAGCAATGACTGTGTCTTATTTCAGAAGGCTGTTAAGGAATATAAACATCTCAGTCATCTTGGGAATTCAGGATGTGCAAGTGAATGTCAATCTGACAGAAAGTCAGGAAATTGAAAAGGCCACTTGAACATCTTTTAATTAAAAGTGTCTTATATTGAGGGTGAACATGGCTCAGAAATAAGTCCCTCCAGATATAAAGCTCTCCAGATATAAAGCAATTCAAAAAGGGATACTATAAATAGTAAAACTGATCAAACAGTAGACTTCAGTAATAAAACTGTTATTCCATGTCTTCCAGGTACTAAAGGGTTTTTCATAACTTTTATAGACAGAGAAAAGACAAACCCAAACCTTGACACATTTAACTAGTTTCCTGTGCAACTCAGGCAATTCAATTTCCCCTGCTTGGGCTTTGAGGCAGAAAGCTGGCATATCAGATCTGCCAGGAAAGCATCCTGTCATGACTAGCAGCATTGAAGAGATGGGTACCTGCCTGGTGGTTTGGCCAGTAGGAAATTGCTCTCACTGCTAAAATCAATGCATCTTATTTCTCATGTCCATGTTTTTCTTTAGTTCTCATTTAATCTTTGTCAACCCTTACTCTGTTACATCAAAGAGTGAGCTATGGTCTAGTAGCTCCTGGAATATGACATAGTTTTTGAAATTATTTTGTTTCTTAATTCAAAAGTTTAATTATGCAAAACGAACTGAGAATGCCTGTTCCTCTCTGTGCGTTTGACAGTGACAGGTACAGGCATGGAGATGTAGCGGTCCTAACACATGCTTCTCTGAGGCCTACCTCTTCCTGGAAAGATCTTGTTTGAAGTGCAGAACCAATTTGTCATCATCTGTCAGTGGATTTTGATTACTGTGTTTGAACAAACCTCATATTCCTCACAGCTCTCCATGGCACTGAACCGGTAAACTTTCATACCCAGTTCATGCGTATGTCTGAGCTAATATAAAGGAGACTATTAAAGATTGTGTACTATTAAATATTGCCTATTTTATTGAATTGAGGCATGAAATGTCTTGAATAATTATTTTTGAAGTGCCTGACTATCTAGCTGATGTAGTATTTCTATCGATCTCTTGGTATACTTTATTTGCCTTAGGATTTATCTTGCCTAGCTTCAAAAGTTGGCTGTCTGGTCTGGTGAGCTGCCTGCACAGACAACATGCACAGGAAGGACCTTCTGGAGCACAATTCATGTCTCTGCCCAGCATCCTGCTGGTGACTGCTCCCATCCGTAGGACAGGATGGGACGACTGCCTGCTCTGTACATTAGCAGCTATAAAAGGAGACTGAAAGATTAGCTTGCCTCTTAGCAAACTTAATGCTTGCCTCAGAGAAGAATAAAGCTAGGTGAGACTAGATATATTTAGTTTAATTTAAGGCACGGCACACATCACAATTAAGAATAGAACTGGATCAAGTCATATGTTGGATGTGATATTTTGTGTGGTATTTTGTGATAAAAAAGTAGATGAGAGCCTCTCCTTTAAGTCGGAACAAGATCTGGAATATAACTCTAGTGTTGTGGTCTCTGGGCTGAAACACCTCAGCGCTGGCCATGCAGCAGAGAAGGGGACACCAGGCCAGTGAGAGCCTTTTTGCACATTGGCACCTTTACAGCTAAAGTGTCCTTGAAGTGAAATCCAGGGAACTTGGGACCATGAGACTGCTTGGAGCGCAAGGACTAAGACAGGAGATGTGACTTTGGAAAAGGAGAGGCCTTTGTGGATCCTGCCCTGGGCATGCAGGCTTGTCATTAAGCAACTCCCTCTTAAAACTGATCTTTTTGACATTTAACATAATATATAAGATATATATATATACATCATGCAAAGAAAAAATATATGGAATATGCCACCACTATCATCATCACTTTCAATTGATCTTTAGAATAATTTTTTTTTCTTTAGGAAGAAAGTTAAATTTTTTTTTTAGCTCATTACTATACATATATACTATATATACAGTTTATGAGCTGAAATGGATTAAAAGTACTTTTTTTTCCTGAATACAAATATCTCAATTGGTATTTTTCTTTTAGTGTGGCAAATATTGAAAGGCAAAGTCCTCCTTTTGGATCACCTGCCCTTTTAAAATCATTTAAAATATCCTCATTAGAAAGTATTATGTTGAAAAATAAGCTTCATTCTTTGATTATGAAATACAGCAAAGTTAGAGACAGGTTTGTTACAGCTGTGTGATTCCCATATGCCTCACTTTTCATGTTTTATGTCTCTTTATTTGTATGTGATCAGTTATGCAAAAAGCATCAGACATATAAGGTCAGTTTTGTGCAGGTATGTAGCAATTAAGACACTAATACCTGTGCAAATAACTTTTGTTTCCTAGCACTAAGAGTCTGTCTCATAACAGCCAGATTAATTGATAATGGTTATAGTAAATGTTGAATATAATCATTTTAGGGCACTTAAACATTAACCACTTAAACTTATCTTCTTAATAGGATGATTTTTCATCCCTCAGCCTTTTCTACATTGTCAAACTGAGGTGTTGGGTGTATGAATAAATTACGACAGTGTAAGAGCCAGGTCAACTGTGAAATCGGCCCACATGTGAACTCTATCTGAGGACAGATGGAAAGTCAGGTGATTTATTTTGGCTGAAAGACATTTCAGCTCACTTGGCACATACTCCAGCTCTTACTGCTGCCAGGCTGCCCTGGCACACGGGCACGCTGCGACTCACAAGTAGGCCAAATGGCTTCTCAAGGTCAGAGCACAAAGGAAGAGAAAAGCCAGGAGGGCTGCCCAGAGATCTGCTCTCCCCTGCTGAATGCCCCAGCCCTCAACTTGTTTAAATGCTCCTACTCACTTGGGTTTTTCCAAGGGCTCGGGTTCCTTTCGAGCTTTGCCTACAGGATTCTTCTCAGCTTCTTCTGCCGTGACTAAGTGAAATTCAGCTTCCACCTTGCCCTAGATCAGAGAAATCATACATAACCATCCAGTCCTGAGTTAATACAACTAAGTCACAGAAGAGTTTGCCTTTCAGAGAAATATGAGACACAGCTAGGGATGAAGGAAATAAGGAAATTGAAAAAAAAAAAAGAGAAAAAGGCTGTAGGTGAAAAAAAAAACAAAGAAACATAGACACCGAATTCCTATATACTCAAAGACCACGAGGAAACAGAGGTAGCATATTTTCATCAAGACCTATAAAACCTTTCTTGCTTCCTAAATTACAAGGAATTGATCTGAAAAGATGTCTTGAAAAGCCTGTTCCTCCAGTTTTGGGGAAGTTGCCATGCCCCTTTGGATTCTGTCTTCCATTAACAAAGAAATAATTGGCTTAGGGAGCATCCTTCAAGAAGAAGAGTAGACTGTGTACTTTCCATTTGAGAAGTGCCACTAGCAGGAAGAGGATCAGGTTCTTTGCCCTGTTTAGAGTGTGAAAAGTAGAAGAAGAAAAGAAATAGAAGTAAGTAGAAAACAAATTAGTAAGTAGATGAGATTTCTGCCATGGATTCCTCAGCTGACATGAAGTTGGCTGGAAACACTTATTTCTCCCTCTGCCCATCCAGTATGTTGGGAGATGAACAGTAGAAGGAAGGAAAAGAACAACAGAAAGTGCTCTGGTTGTCTGAGATCATTTGAACTTAATCTACAGAGAACTACTGAAGCATTTAGAGAAGTCAAATGGATTGCCAGTGTTGGTTATTCTTTGGGTGACCTCAGCAAATTGGTATCTATCTATCTGTCTTGTTTCAGGATCTCAGCAAAGCACATTAATTGAAGAGAAAAGCTTCTATAACTCGCTAGTGAGCTGCCTACCGTGAGCTCCCCAGCCTTGATGAAGGGCCACCAGCCTCTGACACGCTTCTGCTGAAATATGGAGATCTTGTTTTCCTCACTTACTGCCACAACCATGTTGAGGTCACAGCTCTTGGCTGTCTTGGCGGCTCGAGGGAACCCGTTCAGGTTCATTTCAAGAGTGCCTGGAGGGAGAAATAATACAACAACACTCAGAGACCAAACAGACACAAAAATACTCAAACAGTAGTTTCCAGCTAAGATATGCAGAGCAACAGAGCAGCTTGGGACCAAGGTGTTAACTGCAAAGCTTTCTGCATCGTCAGCCATTCATTTATATTGCCTTAACACTGTCTCATCCGAGTTCCCAGCTATTCAGTCTCCAATAAATGGTATAAGCTTGCAGTTTGGCACTTCAAAGAAATACAAGCAAACTTAGAGTCCCAGATACCTCCTTGCATGTACCTCTATGTACCAAACCTCAGCTGAAGTTCATATAGTTTCTTTGCATACTTACCCAAGAAATCATCTGAAGAAAGTCTTTCAAAGTCCCAGACCTGAAGCACAAGCTCAGCAGGTATTTTTCGCTCTGTCTTTTCCAAGGAAAATATGTTTTCTCTTTTACTAACCACCATTTGTTTCTCAGCTGGGAGGTAGTGGAAGGGGAAGACAAAGCGCCAGTTGAAGTTCCCCTCTCCCGTCAAGGAGTTGTAGTGTACATCTGTCTCCTGCTTGTCCTCTTCCAGGCCTTTTATCCACCTAAGGAAAGCACATAGTTGAACATATGGTAGTCCCCAGAGGAGCTTGAATTGAGCTTTTAAGCATTCTGTTACAAGGGTGATCATTTCTTAGCTCTTCCCCAGTCAGCAGGAAGTAACAGCATAGCTCAGGATTGCAGCAGGGCAGTGATGAACATGGCTCAGGGGGTCTCAGCTCCTCGCAGTCGTGGCACAGGACACAGCCAAGGCCAGGAATGATCAAAACTTGAGAGTGAGACTGTGAATTTTATTTAGATCGGACACAAAGAAAATCCATGTGGTCATTTACTCTTGGCTAGGAGATCTGTCTCATTTTGGGCAGCCAAAGAGAGCATTTTTTTTTTATCTTTATTTATTTTATCTTTACTAATCACACTCTATTTATGCTGTACCATGCTAATCAATTTTGTGTCAGTGTCCCAGGGCTGATTTAAGTGCTTGGAGTCCAAGTTGTTTGCACTTGCAGTTCAAGAGTGTAAACATGGCATAAATATGGCTGGCGAAGCCTCTGCAGTTTTTCTTCTGTATTTTTTCCTCTTGTTTTCTGATCCAGTGTGAACAACCTCTGATGTGCAATGATATGTTACAAAAGGACAATGCTTTCCTAAGCATACATTATCCTCTCTTCCAAAGGTAATGATCCAGCTATGTATGCTTCAAGTCTGAGGATGATTTATTACAGCTTGAGTACAGATTAAATTTATTTGCAGTGCAGCCAAAAAACTGGCCACCCCTCTGAAAGCCCCATTATTTCAAAAAGAACCAGTGAAAGACAGTAACAATCCCAAGCACATCATGGTCCTCCATGCCTGGTAGCAGATTTGGGTGCCAGGGCTGCTAAGCGAGCTACCTGAACATAGTAAGATTTATGTGTTCATCATTAAGGCACAGAAGCACAAAGTTCTCTGCTCTGGGTTCTCTTATCTGCCAGCTCTGATGCAGGCAGCGATGCTCTCATGCTGTGGGGCAGCTCAGCTCGAAGGGATTGCCTGGCTATTTCCTCAGTTCTAGTTTTGTGTTATCAGAACTGCTCTGCTACCGTGCTAAATGCATCCATTTAATGCTAAAGTGAGTATATCTGTGTGAACGCAACTAATTTCAAATTAACCACTGAAGGACCTGCCAGGAGGGCTTGCTTGGCCAGTCTATGCAAGAACCATGGTCATGGCATCCTGGAGTCGTGTGGCTGTGCTAGGACACCTTGCCCAAGCTGGTATCACCTATTCCAAAAGATTGGCACCACTCCTGGTGCCCTATGGAACTTGGTCAGAGCTTGCTCAGGTTGCGCCAGAAAAATGCTTGTAGGTATCCCTGCAAAGGAATAAGAGCTGCTACCAACCTGCTCTGTCCTTATGCTTATTTTGGCTTTCTTACTGTGTTCATCTGACTCAGGCAAACAGACAAAGTAGAAAACACCCTCCTTATCCACCCCAGTCAGTCCTAGGCCCCTCCTGCACCCCTCTGTGTCTGATCATTGCCAATGCAGGAGGTGGCAAGCAGGAGATTCGCTTTTCCATGTGTCCAGCATCCTGAAAATCTGTATTGGTATAATCATCTCATTCTCTAGTACTAGAAATACAGCAAGATATTTAAGAGAATTCTCAGCGGAGATTTCCGATACTCTGTGCTCCCACTTTCTCCTTCTCCCTCTCTGATATCTTCACACGAGCCCCGATCAGGAGATATTGCAAAGCAGTACTCCAAAAAAGGAAAGCAATTTTAAGCAATAATGTGCTGCAATATCAGGAAAGAGCTTATTCAAGACTCCACTTTCACTCTCTCTTCATTTTCTATACGTGAATTCCTTCCCTTTTACTGATCATCACAGTAATTGCTCCAAAGCTGACACAGGCTTTTAGATGGTGGCAGCATCCAGAGGGAGAGCAGTAGGTGCTGATGTAATGTCCTCCCCACTCTGTTCACGGTCACTCACCCACAGAAGTGACTGGTCAGAAAGAATTTCCCATAGGAATATCCTAAGATACACCTGCTTCCTTGTTTTAATATGGTCAATACTTTTTTTCTACCATTAGTTCCACTTCTGCATCTGTGCAAACCCTTATGATTCAAATTCTGTATTTGAGCTCTGCTAAATGCTGGCCTGGTTCTCGTATGCCACCAGTGCCTGAGCAGGAAATAAGGACTAATGGCATTTTATAGTATTTTGATTCTAAAAGCAAAAAATGATGAAGAAGTTTCCAAAATAGATCAGTAATTTGAATGGGAATTCATAATAAATGACCAAGATCACAGAAAAAGCTTGTGGCATATTCTCACAGTGTAATTTTTGTGACTCATTTTGACTCAGATATTATTTGTCCTTTCAAGAAACAAGCAGCATTGGTATGCTGATAGCATCCTGAAGTGCTTACCCTTTTACATAGATATCACTTGATTTTTGCCCTGTAAAGATATTTTCATCTTCTAGAATTACATCCTCTGTATTCCAGATTATTACTCTCAGTTCGTAGCTGGAAAAGAAAGAAACAGCATTTTGTATAGTTGAGTTTAAGATCACCCTAGGAAAAGCTCTTCTTTTTTTTTTTCCCCCCCCGTTTTTAGCAGACCTTTGTGTCACTAAGGTGAGGTCAGACACTGGTGAAAAAACAAAAAAAGTATTGACATTTATAGTCGTCATCAAGTGCTTTGATATATTTGCAAAAAATGACATACAGTTTTTCTACAATGGTATGTGCCGTTTTGGACCCCAGCTCTCAGGTGTGAAACTGGTAGATAACATCTATTTTTGTCTTGGCAAATACCTATTGTCAAGATACTTTACAGAAAGTTCTGGTCTGAAGAAAGTAATTGTTAGATAGACTCTTGGTTTTGCCAAAGCAAAATGTTTGATGTTGCTTCAGATATAAAATTCCCTTCAAAAAACTTGTTTAAATATTGGAATAAAGCTGATATGTAAATGGTTCAGAGCTCTATTTGTCTTTTTTATCATTTGCAAACATTTAATTAGTTTGAAGAGCTCTGTATAGCACTGCATATAAATCTAGAGATGTATCCATCTGAAATAAGAGCAACTGATATTTCAAATGCACCTCAGTCTGCTCCTGCCCTATGTATTTCTTGAGTTTATCCTTAAACCATGTACTGGAAATCCCGAAAGTACCAAACTGTTGAACCAGACTTCGGCCAGTGGTCAAGTACACTGTATGGCTGGAAGAGGTAATGAAAAGAGAACTACTGCTTTCAGCTCAGAAAGTGGAGGATAATATCAGAATTATTAAGGGACTCTTGCCTCTAGGTATTTGAAATCTTACATGAAAAAGGGATCTCTTCATAAAAGAAATGTGATAGCCCTTGATGCAAAAAAATGCCAACCATTCTTGACTTGTTTAATGGAACACACTAGATGTTCTTTCAACTTGAAATAGTGCACATCAAAGGAACGTTTTCTTAGAGCCATCTAAATTTCTGATGATAATTCTTTTAGTAATTCTTTCCGGACTCCTAAGATAAACTCTGTCCCTGAAAATTCATGCCATCATGTTGGGATAAATGCATAGGTTATTACCCTTTTGGCTTTCTTGGTGAAATGTCCACTGGAGGTCCTGGCAGAGGCATATCTGTAGGAAACATGTCTACCCACATCTGTATGCGACCCTTGAGAAAAAAAAAATATATATATCATCTTTTTAAATTCTTATATCTTGGGCAATAGGTAGAGTTAACTCCGCTTTTTAAATACCAATCATACAATGCATGGCTATTGGGTGATCAGGTAGCTCGGTGTGTCAGTGTATGTGATCATTTCCAGGCTGATACTGTGCACAGACTCCTGTAGGATATAATACCTGAAAACTGTCTCTGCCAGCCTGCCAGTACGAACAGAACCCAGAGTAACTGGAGCAAGGCTGCTCTCAGGTCTAGGATATCACCATCCTCTAAGTGGTCCTACCTGCTCCATGCCTGGTTTATCCTTATGAAAGAGAGGCCGAGTCTCAATATGCTCTGGAACCAGCTTGTATCCAACTCCAGGGATTTCATCCCAAGCACGTAAAACCTTTAAGGAGAGATGTTCATATGATTCAACTGGCTCCTCTATGGGAAAGAGCAAAACAAAAAGAACAACCAGAGCTGAATTAGCATCTAAG
Source organism: Crypturellus soui (assembly GCA_032275445.1). NCBI lineage: Eukaryota > Metazoa > Chordata > Aves > Tinamiformes > Tinamidae > Crypturellus > Crypturellus soui. Next base: position 380,529 of record JAUBNY010000768.1, read on the forward strand.
ATCCCTGGGCAATATGTTTCATTAATTATTAAAGTAAGTCATTAAAATTTTGCTTTTATGTAAAAAGCAAGTTTTTATGTATCTAAACTAAGGAGAAAGAGGTCTTTAAACACATTCAATTTCTGTAAGTAGGGTATCCACTGGAGTAACTAGAAGATTAGCACTTAAGTGGCAGTTAACCTGTAAAATACAATGGATCATTTCACTATTACAGCAACTGCTTCTGACAAGAAAATGGAAGCACTCTGTGAAACTTCCCTTCTTCATACAGATAACTGCAGATGTGACGCTTTTTATGGCTCATGAAAGACAATGAGACTCGGACTTTGATGGAGCTATCAGTAATTAGATGCCAAGGGTTATGTCTATACCTCATTTTGCCTTATGATGACAACAGCAAAGGCCCCCCTGGAGAAGCAAACCACACCTCAGTGCAGGAGCAGAGATGTGAGGGCTGAACACCATGGGCAAGGGAATGTCTCCTCCTAAGAAGCATGGCCACTATAGGAATAGACCCAGAAGAAGGACATATCCATGAAGGAACAGTCAAAGAGTGAAGACAAAATGGATATTGAAAAACAGAGAAAGCCTTTTAGCCCCTGAGCCTTTCTTTCCACTGTTTCATACTGCACAAGAGGAACCCACAGATCTGAAGAGGGGACCTCTCCTGAATTAGGAGATAAGTACCTAAGTGAGAAGAAAGGATCTCTGTGTTATCAAAAGATCTTACACTTTGCTTATCGTGTTGATGACAAAGGGCTTGTTTCAGATAGAAATGGTAAATATTAAGCACTTCCTAATACCTCTGAGATGGAGGTAGGGCCTATGCTTATGAGAGCCTATAAATACTATGCATTTGAAATATCATGATTGCATCTAATTTTAGCCAGCTAAAAGCAAGAATTTTAGACAGAACTACTCATCAGGCAGCTCCAATGACAAGTAGGATAAACTGTCCCTTGACAATGGATCCTCTTTGTCACAAGAGAGTGAAAACTGTCCCTTTCTAAGGACAGTTTTCATCCTCTCAAGAAAGTTATTTCTTCCCATTGGCTATGGGTAGATGAGCCTTTCTAGACCAGACGAGGACCAGGACAGACATGTCAGAACATCAGTTTGGATGAAGAGAATACTGCATCCCATTTTTATAACATGTTGAAAAACTTGTGTACACAAGTATTCAGAAGGTGGGCTTGCCATCTGTCTCTGCATTTCCTTGCTGTTGGATTTCATCATCTTGTCTGATGCTGATGGGTCTAAAGTACATTTTAGTGAACCAGAATTTTCACCTAGAGATCCTGCTGCCAGCAGTTACATTCCCGTGTGTGCCAGGGAAGAAAACTAACAGGAATGCTGTAGTCAAAAAACATCTGGCCAACAAGCTAAAAATGGATCAACTCCTGTCCCTCCAGGTGTCCCTCACACCTGAAGCAGGTGTGAACTATGCTTTGCTATCAAAAGGAGTTTGTTATCAAAAGGAGTTTGACCAAAGAAGAATACATGCAAAGGAGCAAGAAGTATACGTTGTCCTACGCTGCCCTTATGCCTCCTAGGTCCTTACCTTCTTGGATTTCCAGTGTCCATTATTGTCTCCAACCTTTTTTGTTCCCGCTTTGAAATCACTATCCTCACCAACCTTTTACTCACTGTAAATATAAAACTGAATCACTGATGACTCACGCTCACTCCACCCATGCGTGATGTGGGCCCTCAGCTTCTTGGTACCTTTGCCCTTCTTTTAATCTGGGAGCTTGAAAGCTTGTGTTCTGCCCTCTGGATTCACGGGCCCTCAAATACTTGGATTTACACAGCATCACATTAGCACTTAAAATGAGGAGTTGGAATGGTAATAATCAGGAGGGGGTAAATAGCAACCAAGAGGAGGAAAGCCAACCAGGTAACGTAGGACCAGATGGCAAGTGGCCTGGAACTGAATCATGCACCAAACTTCTCTCATCTTGAATGACTCACTCTAGTTCTGGACATGCTTTTCATCTTCTCTTCACTGCTTAGGTATGTCTATATTAGTGTGGTACTTCAGCTAGAGAGTCAGTTTTGAAGAGACTCCAGTTACCCTGACCTCTGCTGCTTTTCTTTGCGGTGTGGAGCAGTCTCGGAGCCTGCCAGCTGGACTCCTTTCAGATGAAGATACATTCCAAGAGCATCCCTTATCCTACAACCACTCCTGGGCACTCCATCCTTGGGACCAGGCAGCTAGATCAAACCATACCCACCACCACTTATGTGGATGTCAGTTCCTCATCAAAAACTATTTCACTCTAAGATTCTCTCTCATTAAACTTCCCTGGTAGGTAACATAGACATTGCTTTTATCATCATAGTTATACAAGTATTTCAGAGCAGAAATTTGCTCTAGTAATCAAGCACCAGTGTTTATAGCACAGTGGCACCCCAGCTGCAGCTGGGGCAGCCTCTAGGTCCTGCAACAATGCAACCAAACTACAGTGAACTATATTACCATTCTCATCTTCAGTGAAGATCGTCTGTCCCTTGAAGACCTTTGTTCCTACTTGTATCTCTCCAGGCCTCATGAAGGGCCCGCTTATTCTGTAGTCCTTACACAGTTTAGTTAGGATCTCGCTTGGCTTGGTTGCATCTCGCCACGCATTGTACCCTTCTCTGCAATGACAGAATGGAGAATGGAGAGAAAGAGGTAAGGTTTTCCTTCAGTAAGTGCACTGACAATTCCCAGAGAGATATCTGCTTTGCGGCCAGTGGTTCTGCTATCTGCTCAGGCAAGACTTTTATCTGGATTTTCCAGTGCTACTTTCCACTTGAGCTACAACCCTGCCTGCTCAGGTCTTGAATACAGTGCTTGTCTCATCTTCCCTTTTCCAGGGCTGAGCAAGGCTCGCTTTTTTCCTCTTAAAACACAAGGCAAATTGATGCAGGTTTATGCTAGCTCAGATAAAATGTCCTGGTCAATAGCGTACTCCAATTGTAGAAAAAGAGCCCCAAACACTCATCTCTTAAGGAAGTAAGTGCCCCAATCTCAGGTGCTGGAGTTATTTAAGGTTGATTTTCTCTGCATTATCAACTTGATGTGCACAATGGCCCTGCAAGAGCAGCAGCCTGGAATGGCTTCCGCTCACTCACGTGCTTGTGCCAGGGCGCACAGGCTTCGTTGCAATTATTCCAGTTGCAATTGAGTAGCAGAGGGCAGATTTGAGCCCTTTCACAGTTTCTTTGACACATTATTTTTCACTTGTCCTTTCAACCAGTCCTAAGGCAGTTTGTCAATAAGAGAAGCGACACACAGGCTGTTTACTATCTGAAAGACTTCACGAAAAAAAAACAGTGGTATTAAATTTAAAATACCCACTTTACGCTCAGATTGGCAGCTACCCAAACCCAATGCTGAACTTTGTGGTGAAATTCAATTAAAATCCCTACTATGACTTTGTGCTAGCGAAGTCATAATATTTGGCTATATCTGGAAATCTCTCTTCAAGAATCTCATTCATTATGTGCTGCTCTCTGTAGCAGACTGAAGAACTTACATTTCATATTGACTTTGCAACCCACAGGTTGCTCGATGCCTGCTGTAGAAACGGTTTTCCAAATCAATTTTAGTTTCTCCAATGAGGTCATCTGTTCCCACCAAGTCATGGTCATAGATCAGGACTGTGAGCAAGGAATCCTTGGGGAATGTAGCCTGGATTTCAAATGATCTGCAGCAAAATTTGAGAAATACATGCTAGTTAAATTGTTTTTTAAGCCTGAAAGATTAAGGTAATGAATATTGTGTAAACAACACTGGAAAACACGCACACCCTGCAAACTGCCTTATTTAATGGGCAATGTGGTTTGGTAGCTGCCTGTATGAGGTACTCAACATTTTATTCAGAATACCAAAAAAGAATGAGTGCTTGCTGGTTTCTTCCAAAATCTCCAGATCGTGTTTTGAATATAGGAATTTGGTGACAACCAACAAAATGACCAAGAAAAAGTTTTAAAACAAGTTTCAAAAAAAAGAATAGAGCCCCCTTCTCATTCAATGCAGACTTCAGTGGTGTGAATCACTGCCACGAGAGGTGTAAGGCAGCTGAAAATACAAAGGGACTTTTAAAGAGGATTTGATAAATCAATGGAAGACAGGGCCATCACACGTTGTTTATTCCAGGTTTCTCCACAGCAAGGGAAAATTAAGTTTTGTCTCCTGAAGGAGGAGTTTGGTCCCCAATTCTGTAACAGCAGCAGAGCAGGCTGCGGAGGTGGAAAGTGGTGTGGGAAGGCTCGGGGGTGATGTGGGGCCAGCTGGTCCATGCTGATCAGTCCCAGGGCCGCAAGGGCAGGGAGAGCTCGTTGCTGGCACTGATATTACTGCTGGGAAGGGGGTGCAGGTCCACCCGCCCCAATGCTTCCAGCAGCAGCAGTCAAAGCACGGGCCGTCCAAGTTAATAACCAATTCCTATCTGATCTGGAACAAATAAAGCAGGCAACTGCCCATTCCATCTAGGCATTAAGGTTTATCAGCCATGATGGTTCAGTTGTAGCCTACTAAGGGCTTAAATCACAGAAACTCAGAGGTTAAGATATTGAAGGACTGCTCTATTCTTGTCTTTTCTTCCTACACTTTTTTTCCTTAAACACTGGTATAGAGGCATTTTAGTCTAACCTATAAAGTTTCTATATCCTAATGTTCTGGTAGAATAATTTCATCCTGATTTCAAATATTTTCATCCTTCTTAAAACAGGCAGACTTACAGAGAAAAATAAAATCACAGCTAGTGGAATAAACACATGAAAAAAGCAGAGATCATTTGATAAAATAAAGTTGATGTTTACTGGCAGTCTGTCCCTACCTGTCACATTTGGAAGTCTGGGGGTTTGCAAAAGCCTAGTGTTTTTGGCTTAATCCGACATTTATGAGATTTATTTATTGCTCTATTCAACTTGAAATGCCAATAAATATTTTGAAATCACACTTTGCTGTGCTGATATTTATTTCACTCTAAATTTAACAGTTGCATTAATTTGAGCAAAGTAGATCATTTGTTACTTCATTTCCTCTCATGCATTAGTTTATAAAACCTGTTACAGATTGCATTTCAGGTGTGTTTTGACTGCTATGAAAATGGACTAAATTATAATCATACAAGGTGACACCAGTCCTCAACATTTTAATCAGTACACTTATAAAACATTCAAGTGAGCAGGCATCAGCATATAACGGGTAGCCAGTGCTTGCAATAGTAGCAGTGGTGACAAGTGACAAAGCAGAAATCATTACTGAAAATGAAATGAAGCCATCACTGACCTTCCAAATACTGGGTTGAGCTGTTTGGGGATATAGTTTTCTCTGTCTTTAATTTCTGTTTTGCCCAGTCTCAGCACAATGTAGGGATCTGACTTGCCATCTGGGTCAGCTGGACTGAGGTTAAATGCCTGTTAAGAAGAAAGACCGTGTCATCAAGAGGCCTGGAGGAAAACAATATAGTGACCGCACAGGCTTCCCCATAGGTCCTGGGGTGTCCTGGAAGCGTGAGATGAAGCCCAGCTTGCTTGCTGTCATAGGGGCATTTGGGTTTTCAGGCTATTGGGGAAAGACCTGGAGGAGGAGAAGATTCCTAAAGGCGCAGCAGATACAAGCCCCATTCCCAGGGACTACCACTGGTAAAAGAAAAGAAGGTGAGAGAGGAGCAGGCAACACCGAGTGCTGCCTCCACTCATGGATGTGGGATACAGGAAAGGTTTCCATAAAGAGTGGGCCAGATCTTTGAACAGTATAAAACACTGCTCCCCAGACTGCCCCGCTGTACCTAGGAGATACCGGGGAAGACTTCACGCTCAGGAAGACCTTACACTCAGGAAATAAATAACCTCTTCCCATCATTCTCATTTGTTTTATTTTCCATCTCCTCTTTACCTGGCATTCATCCCTACTCTTAGACCATCTGAATCTTTCTTGTCCCTCTAAAATATCCATCTCCTTCCATCTTCTCCTTTCAGTTTTCATGTTGTGCTTCTTCAGTGTTTGGTCTTCTGTATTTTCCCCTCTCTCTCCTCCCAGTACCTTTTCCACAACACCTGGCATTTTCATTTCTCCCAGTTCACAGCCCTCAAAGATATTCTCCCACTTTCTCCTTACAGAGAATGTTGTATTTACATGTGAGCAAAATCAAAAACACTTCCCTGATTAAAACTGGCTGCATTTACATAATGTGACTGGAACAGGTTGTCTGTATTACATTAATTATAGCTCTAGCCTCTTCAGTTTGAAGAAGCAAAGCATTTATTCAGTCTGAGCCAGCATCTCCATGATTTATTGGAAGGAATTGACATTTTCTATTCTAAACATCCATTCTTAAAACATGAAATAGTTTAGGATATTTCCTAATATTTAGGAATAATATTAGGGATATTATAAGAATATAATATTTATTGTCTGAAATATAAATAAAAAATATGTAACACAGATGAGGTTCTTCAGAAGTTTCACTGCAAGACTGAGCATAATCTGAGTTGAAAAGCAATTCTCAGGTTATTTCAAGGTTAAAAGAGCATGTGTCTACTTACTGCCACAATGTACACCCTGATGAGGACTTTGACAGAGTGGTTTGGCGGAATCCCTTGCAGAACACGGGGCTGCCCTCCCTCCAGCACACTGGAGTCTTCAGGGCTTGGGTATATGCACAGACAACCCTGGGAACATATTGTGTTTTATTTTCACTGAAAATACATCAAGCACAGTGCAAAAAACAATTGCAATGGAGCATAGGTTCAATGTGATAGGCCTGATCTTTTTAAATATATCTCTTCTATAACTTAGTACTCATTACTGCATCTAAATCACTGCAAGAATTACCTGCAAGCTTCTGGCTCTCCATTTTGTTAAGGGAAATAGCAGCTGCAGGTACAAGTGTAATTTTCTAATAATTGGTATTCTAAAGAAAACATTTTGCTCCTAATGGGGCATTTGTAAATTTTTAATTCCAATGAATTAGGTTCAGTCTGATTGGAGCCCACATTGACCTATATTTATGCAGCCACTACACAAACCATATAAATCAATATTGACTCATGCCTGTGAGTAGATCATACTGCCTGAAAGCAACTGGCAAGCCATTTGAAGAGAAATTTGCATTGCAAACTAGCTGAGGTATTAATGAGTTTAAGATACTCATTCCTCTGAAGTATGAAGTGCTTGAAGCCCTACTAACATTATTTATGCTTTGAAACACGTTTGCAGATTGGTTAATGGTATCCTGGATCAGGCTGTGCACTTGTCTCCAAATGGAACAGCTAGAAGAGCCTTCAATTAAATTATTCAAAACTACATGCAAAGAACCGTAACTGACAGTGTAGAAATGAAGTTGCATCTGTAGTAGAATCTGGACTGCATCGACTTCCCACTCACTGTGATTAAAACATTTTTAGTAATTTCTTATTTCAAAACAACAGTGAGCACCTGAGTTGCGATGCTGTTTTCATCTATGAGATAATGTGAATGGAAAAATAGGATTCTAGATCTAGTAATGAAGGTAACTATTTATAACAAAGTGTCAATGTCTTTGTCTTTCACCTCAGGACATCTGAAATATGCATGAAAATACACAGCTTTTAAATTATCACACACTTAATCAGCACTTGAGCTCACCTTAAATTTTCCTATTATTCTGTCCTCAGATTCAGCATGAACTTCATCATTTGATTTTCCTCTTAAGAGCTGGAAAGTTTTCACCCAATCTTCAAAGTTATTAAATTCACTCTCCAGGTCTCCTTCATAAATCTTTGAAAATAAGAGAATGCTTCTTCTTGGTGATGCGGTGAATATATTTATAGCAACTGTTTTATTACAGAATGACTGGAAATTCAGTTTTGACACAAAATACAGGTTTTAATAAAACCAAGGTTTTGCAAAAGCCCTTGAGGAAAAGTAGGTTCCCTACTTAAAACCGGAAATTTTGTTTTTAACCAATGTCATGCCCAACTCCTGAAAGAGAGCACTAATGTAACAGATAGAAGTGGCACTAGAAGGGCCAAAATGAATATTTATAAGCATTGGTTTGGCTAAAAAGCAAGGCAAATGGTATTCTTTCCTTCCTGAGAAGGTTCTGCAACATGCTTGTGATTTACTTACTCTTTTGACTGTTTTGTTCAGATATCATAACATGACAGCAAAAGAGACAGTGACAAAGTGTTGTGGGGAGACAACCTTATCATAGGTAAAAAGACTGAATAGCCTTTAAAAGGACAACTCTATCCGTCCCTCGCTACAATTTAAGAAGGGTTATTTAGTGTGAAGGTGAGGGGTTTAGTTTAATGCCATCTTTTGAAAATGGAAACAGTATTGACAACAGTTCCAAACTCTCCTTTGTTCAGCTGCTATCTAACCCAAGCAGTCCTCATCTTTTCAGACCTCCACATCTCTCCAGTCATGTTGCATGACCCATAACATTTCCTTTGTGGATGCTTTCTGCTGTTGATCAAGCTTATCTAACACAAGCTGAGTATTGCCTCACCATCAGGGAGGATGCACCAGCGGTAATGTTTTCCATTCTTTCTTAATACACTGCACACTTAATACACTTTCTTAATACACCTTTCCAAAATGACATGCCTCAGCAACTGCATTTCAGTGCAGGCACCATTCCAGAAAAGATGTTTTTAAGCCAAACTTTTAAAACAATTAAGGGAATTGGCTAGGTAAAGTGCTTTCATGTTACAGTGATACAGTTGATTAATTATATTCCGAACATCATACCAATGGAGAAGAGGGGAGAAGAACCTGGTATTCACAGTGAATTAATACCCGTAACAATGACGTATGTTACAGAAGGAGAGCACCACAACTGAATTTTGGCCTGTCACAACATCTACCTCTGCACTGGTGTATTGAAGAACAAGTGGTTTACTTCAACCACCCTGAGGTCTGCTGGGCTAATCCCACAGCTGGGAGCAGACAGTCCAGGTTCCTGCAGAACGTTGCAGATAACTTCTTGATGCAGGTGGTGGATGAGCCAACCAGGGGAAAGGTGCTGCTAGACCTGATACTAACAAACAGAGATGGTCTAGTGGGAAGTGTGAGGGCTGGGAGCAGGGCTGGGAGAGAGCTAACTTTGACCTCTTCAGGGAGTTCCTTGGAGGAACCCCCTGGGCCAAGGTCCTAGAAGGAAAGGGAGCTCTCCTGACCCCATACATTGATGTGCGCCACCACTATTATTTTGTGTTTTATTCAAAATGTCTGAAATAAATGTATGTGAGAGCAATATTTAACTTGGTCCCTGAGGGCAAGCCTTATGGAGACAGTGACTAGCATACTTACTTGTTACCTTTTTTCTTACCTTCAGTGTTGCTAGGTTGGGAACCTCTTCCTTTTGTTTCTTTCTGAACATCTTATCCTTCTTCTTTTTGTCGGGTTCCTCTTCTACATTCAATGCAATATGGTCAGAAGTCTGCTTATCTGCAGAAATGTTGTGACACCGTTTAGGTTTTTAGTGATGGATGCCAATCAAATGTTCCAGATAAGAATTGGAAAGATGAAGAAAAGTAGAAAGATTTTCCATTTTCAGACAGAAATCATATCTCAAGAAGTCCCTCTCCCTCCTCCTCCATTCACTGCTAAGCAGCAGGTCCTCTTTTTTCCCATCACTCCTCGCAGACAGAAAGGTGGCACTTTTACCAGACTGTGGCTGACTCAGTCTTCATGATGGCATTTGTGGTGTCCTGTCTCATTTCTTGCCTGCTGGCCACAATACTTTGTTCCTGCCTTTCTCTCTGTCCTCTCAGACATGAACTAATATGTCTTAGTATCATGCAGAATTTAGTATTTCATGCAAAATTTAAGGCTTTTTTAAAAGCAGAAATCCCTTTCAAATTGGCTGGCTTCAGATTTCCTAGTCACTGAAGCTTTTCTCTACTCAGTGGCAGTACTGAGTAATTACAGAGCTTATCTCACTTTGGGAGGGTCCAGCAGTATGAGAAATGGGGGGAAGCATCTGATCAGCCTCAAGCCAGACTCCAAACCGGGAGAGGGCTTCCCAGTAAGAACAAGATAAGTCCTCAAAGATGATTCCATTATGGTTCAGTTCTTGGGCTGAAGTCCATGTGTCTTTGTCATCCCTATGAGCAAATATTTAGAACTATATATATGTAACTCAATGCTGTCATATATGCATAACATGATCATAGGTTAAGCTATATTGTAAAAAAAAAAACAATTAAGAGAGATATTACAAGGTCTGAAGCCATCAGTCAAGAAAACCTGACACTGCCTGAATAGCTTGTGAGTGGATGTTACCCACATGCTATCAAGCAAAAATCTAATTATAACTGAATATTACATCTTTGTATAATGTTTTCTGTGTAAATATTTCTTCCTTGTGGAAAAGTGAGCTCTGCTCAGACACTCATCTATGTCTTGTCTCTGAGCAACCTTGGTGATCACTGAAACACTGTCAGCTGCCATTTCCAGAATACAAAATCTGACATTTAGATTGAGCCTTGCAATCAGAGCAATCTCCACAACTCCTTTAAAATAGAAATCACCTTGATCTCTGGTGAAGTGCAGTCAGCCCTGGCATAGAAAGATGCTATAGCTTAAGACTGAACGGCAACTGTGTGCAAACAGTCAACATTTGTTTCCTTTCTCAGTCTGCTCAAGCAGTTGGATTAGTTAACACAATTTACTAGAGCTCTGTTTCACTGTGTGGGGTATGTTAAGCCCTGGAATATTTCATTCTGGCTGCATATATTATGCACGCAGACACACATATACAGAACCAAATTCTTTTAGCTTCTTATACATAAGGTTTTCCCCTCAACCCTAAGACGACCCAAAGCTTAGCAGCTTTGTGAGTGAGACCTTTGGATTCTCCTAGTGAAATCTGTTTCTTTGCCACTGATCCTAAGTTGGATTCAAAATGGAGAGAAGTTTCTTTTTTCTAAATCTGTTGTGTAATCTATGTCACAATCATCTCCACTTTCCATCTTTTAGGGCATGGAATCTGCAAATCTTTGTGCATGAGATTTTAATGTTAACTCAGCATCACCTGTGAAGTTTTAATGCACCCCCCATCTGATCAGCTATAGAGAGAGTCTCACTGGCATAATTCTGGATCAGGTATTTACTGTGAACAGTAACATAGTATAGATGTAAAGCATTAGTAATAAAAATTAGAACAATTCACTCACTGTTCTCAGGTTTTCCCTCATTGGAAAAAAGTCGTTTTGCCTTTCAAAAGAAAAAGATGATAAACAAACTCCTTAGTATGAATGTAGTAGCAAAAAAACCTGTCGTTTAGCTGTAAATCTATTTCATAATATTGCTCATCCATGTGAGTTTTATGATGCTGGAGGACTTACTTTTTGCATTTTGAGCACAGAAGCATAGTATTTTGACCACCAGTCAATAACATTTTCAGCTGATTCATCTGCAATTGTTCTTCTTCTCTTCTTTGTTGACCGTCGGATGGATTTTTTCAAGTCCTAGCAAAGCAGAAAGAAGGCACTGTCAAACTGCAGGATCACCTGAACCCAGATATCAAGCTTGAATATAGAGATAATATTTGCCCTCCAAGAGCTAATTAATATGTATAAGTGTCTTTCTCTTTTGTTCCAAGGCACTTCATCATGATCAGCATCTTATTAAAACAATTTCTGCATTACTTTCTGCTTATACCAAAACTTGAAGCATTAGAAGTATTGGTACAGGAGCAACCTACACAAAAAGCATATCTACCCAGACAAATAGTAATGCTGTTTTAAGGATAATAGCAATGAAGATCTAAGCATCCTGATACAAACTGGCTTCTTACACCTTGAGATTTTTAAGTTTGCAAATATTGTAAGAACTCCCATTATTACTGCATTGCGTTTTGGAAGAAGAGAGATTCTCAGCAGCTGCCACAATTCAACCATTTTCTCCTTACAAAAAAGCTAAAAAATCTAATTCTGAAAGTCACCTATTAATGCAGTAAATCATACTAGCTTCATTCTTGTTTAAGAATATTTGCCCTTACTAAATAGAGTATTTCATCTTATACCCTCACTAAGAGTTGTCAGTTTAGCTGTGGAGATAAGAACACAGACAGAAAGTTGGCAACGATAACTAATATGACATAGGTGGTTAATTACTGGCTTCCATATACTAATCTTTTCTTAATATGCCTTTGCACATAAAAGGTATCCTGTAACAGATGAAAGATTCAGGCAGGGTAGCTGCTTCCTTGACCTTCTAATTATTAAGGATACTAGAAACATCTGACCATCCATAAACCAGGGGCTAGAGGAAGAAATGGATGCTTTATGCTCCTGCAGAAACATGTTCTGAAATGAAATTCCAACCATTTTCCTCTGCTTTTATTGCTGTCAGTGAAAGAGTGATGGTAAAAGGAGAAACTGCAGGGAAGAAAAGAACTCTAGCACATGCATCTGAACGCAAAAAAAAGTTTACAATCTAGAACATATACTTAGACTGTAGCTGTCACAGTGTCCAGTACTGCCTCGTTTCCCTGTAGGTTTGTGCCCACCGACTGACACAGGTTTAGCTGTGACTGTAAGCTTTTTGGGATGCAGGCTCTTTCTACTCAATGTTTGTGCAACATCTAACACAGTGGTGTGCTCGTGCTGCCTAAACACCACAGACATGGAGCAGCTTTCCAGTCTTTCAACTAAAAGTAGATCATTTAAAGACAGGAAAAGAAAAAAAATCCACTATTCTGGCAGTGCTCAATTATGGGAGGAACATCTGGCACAAAAGGAAGAAAAAACAATATCTATTAATGGAATTACAATTAAATGATGTAAGGTTAAAGCAGTTTTGCCAACTAGTTCTCTCAAAGGGCAGCAAGATACTGTGGGTGTTCCCAGGCATATCCAGAATTTCCAGCAAATTGTTATCAAAAAACATCTCTGCTGTTGCTACAGCATCTGAGGATGTCATAGCTAATCCTGAGTTTAAGGTGAAATGTTACCATTCATCAAGAATGGATCCAATCCACAGGACTGAAACAGAAATAATAACATTTCTAATTACAAGTTAGCTGGCAGCTTCAGCAATGCTCACCTTCTGTTTTCTGTCTTTCCTTGACTGAGAGCCAGAGCATTCAGGTTGAGGAGCCGGAAGAGGTGCAGGATCTGCTTCTGGCTCTACTACTGTAGATTCACCATGCTCCACCTCAACATAGATATGGTCAGCGGAAGGTGCTTCTGCCAGGGATAACTCAGCAGCCTGGGAGGGCTCAGGGGAAGCTGAAACTGAAACTTTGCAAGTTAGATGAGGTTTGATCTCACCCAACCCCAAATCAGCATGTGTTCTAAGCACATGCCTCCTGCTAAGTCTCTGAGCAGACCCTTCACTGTTTTCATGAAACAGCGCTCTTTCCTTTCATTCAAGGTCAGGGCTGCACGTTTACCATTGTTGGTTTCTACAATGTCTAGTGGATCTGATGTGTTCTGCGGACTCGGCTGGGCCTTATACAGGAATTGCTTAAGGCAGTTTATGGTGTGCGTGCCAACAAGGGTGCTCCTCCCAAACGCTCTCCAGTCGACTACACAGACACTCAGCGGCGGATGCAAGAGCTCATTTTCAGGCAGTTCCTAGGGAAGGAGGACAGAGAGGACAGACAGCAACATGAGAATTGAGAGCACAGCAATCATGCTATAAGGTATGTGTCTCTATGAGGTTGATATTCCTCCCTCTCTTCTCCTCCACAGCAATTACTATAAATGAACATGAGTTGGAGGTTGCATAATGCCAGGTACTACTGTAGGGGGTTTGATATCCTAGTGTCTTCTTTGCAGATATACTTTTACCCCTAGGGATGATGTCACTTAGAGCAAATCAGCTGACATTTTTTTTTAATTGATCTTTGTCTAGTGAAACTAACAGCTGTTATAACTCAAATAACAGAAAAATAATAAAGCTCCTGGTTCATAGTATCAAGGGTTACAATGTGAAGTAGTCTAGAGCTCATAAGCAAGATATGATCCATCCACTTAAAAGCCCAGTAGCACACAAGGGAAAATTCAGAAGACTTAAGACGCCTGAAAGAAAATATAGGACACTAAGCTCTACCTTGCAAAACAGGAGAGGAGCAGAAGAAGTACTAAAAATATCCATTATCTGGCAACAAGTTCCAACCTATCAGCAAAAGCTTGATTGCAACATATTTTCTTACCTTCTTGAGACATGATTAGGAATATCATCATCTTTTATCATACATTTGTAGCAGAGGTCTTTTAAATCACATTTGAATCATAAGCTTTTTCCATAAGAACTGATGTTCCTTAATATTTAATCAAGACATAGAGGAAATGATTTGACAAGAAAGGATGGAAATTAATAATTAACACCTTGTCTACCCAGAGAATAGGCAAGCAAGGAGCAGCATGCTGTACGCACCACTTCAAACCAGTCTGCAAGGACACTGAAATTGGGATTTTTCTTGTAGCTCTGAATGACAGAGGATTTCACCCCTTTCCCTGCACATTCGATGAGAACCTGAGGGCGATCTACGGAGAGGAGCTGGACTTTCTTCAGTTCTCGAACGCCCCAGAACAGAACCTGTTGCAGGCAGAGAGAAGCAATCAGAATCACACAGAGATTTTCAAGTATGTGGGAAGGATCTGCTGTGAACCTGTGGTATCTTATGAGGGAGGGAGATGCATGGAAAACTCCTCCTCCTGATTTGGAGAAGACTGGTTCTGTAAACTACGGATGTGCAAAATATGGGGCTCTATTTGGGGTATGTTGGAGGGTCCTGAAGGAGAGGACTGGGGCTTTCAGTGATGGTTGAAGTTTTCTGGAGGAGGTAAAATTAAAGGTTAGCGACTGAAGCTATGAGTCTCATGAATCCAAAAAGACTGGACTGGAAAGCAAGTCTGAGGATGACTTGCATGCTCAGAGAACAGGGGATTGGTGTGAGTGGGATGCAACAATCTCACAGGACTCCCAAAGTGCCCTCAGTGGCAGAAGGTCCTGGAGCAGCGTGCGGGATTTGTGAGCTCCTGCTCCACTGCCAGGGTTTCCCGGCTGAAAGAGAATATTCCTATAAGGGCACAAGGGCTCCACTGCAATTTCCTTTGATGTAGATAATTGCCCCTGGTACCTTGACATAGTTGTGTTATCTTTACTCTGTTGTATCCTTTCCTTGCTGGAAACCCTCCAGAAAATATGCTTAATCCTATAAACATGCATCCACTTCAGTTATAGACCTGTTCTCATGGCACTTGAAACTATCTAATCTAGATGCAATTTACCTGGTTCAAGAAGCCTGAGGTATCACACCGAGGAGTGGAGTTGTTCTGGGTTCCCTCCACAGTCAGGAGACACAGAGAAGCACTCTCAAAGTCTGGTTTAACCTATTAAAACCTGAACCACCCTGTGAGGGTGGCTGCTGTGCTCAGTTGGACAAACAAGAAGCCTGCAGCAAGGATGCTTCTAGGCTGGGAACCACAGAAATAGGTAGGGGGTATTTCACAGTGGTGTCAGAAAGAAAGTACTGGAGCAGCACAAAGCAATCTTAGAGCAGGGACAGTGGGAAGCCCTAAGCACATCACTTACAGAATCACTTAAATTTCAGGATTTCATCTGTCCCTTTAGCAAAGGGACAAATTACCCTTTAATTTGCCCTTTAGACTCGGGTATAAAAGAGATACCGCTAAAAAAATCATCTTTCCTACATACAGAGAAGAGTAGTTAACTGAAGGATACAGTAGAGTTAACTCTCCTTTACACTGCTCGATAGCTTCATCTTTGAAGGCAAATCAAGAAGAGTGCTGGAGCTCCTGCTCACATGAAGGCTGTAGCATGGATGAAGGAGTGACAAGGTTGGGCAGAATCCAGGCATTGCCTGGACAGACAGAAAGCCACCACTTTTCCCTGCTTTTTAACATAACAGGATAGCAGGCTCAAATGGCATCAAATGGTAGAGGAGCTGGCAGAAGGTGCAGACACTCATAGACAGGCAGGAGGCATCTCTTGGCTGAAAACTGGGACCCAGAAAGGCTGGGAAGGCGGCTGATGATGGACCTTGCTGAGAGCAAGGTCAGCTGCCAGCGGATGGCCTCAGTGTCGCACAAGCATTTCCCATGGGACAGGAGAGGCAGGACAAGCAGGCACACGCTACCGCATTAGCTGTTGCTCCCTCCATCCGTGACTGTCATCCAGGCTGGACCGACTGCAGGAAGCAGCACTGCCTTGATGTCCAGCACCGCAGGATCAAGCTGATCTGAACTTACCCATGTGCTTTGCAAGCCTTATGCTTTTTGTATTACGTGATTCCTACTAATTACAATTTAAACTTCATCTTCACCACTATTAGAGCTTTACAGTTGAGTAGGGAATGTAAGGATGGGAGACTCTTAAGCAGCAGAAATATTCTAGCAACTCACCTCCACTCTGTATTTGCTCAAAACAGGTCGGATATTAGCAGGAACTGGGTAGATCTGGCTAACATCAGGTGGATCCACTGGGGGAAGACTGTCTGGATCTGACTCAAGAATCTGAAAAATTCAGCAGAAAAGGCTGAGGTTGCTTTATGGAAGAATAAATCAATACCACGAATATCTGTGAATGATACTTTAAGCATCAATTTAACACATCTTTTCAAGATACATTGCAGAGCCGACAGGTTATGCTGTGAGAGTAATGTGACTTGGATTGCTATCTATCCTGCTGTGATGCCGAGCACTTGGCAGGATGTGTGTTCAATAGATTGAGTTAAAGCACCTTTCCAGAAAGACTCTTTCATCCTAGCAGGTCACACTCTGCCCTAAAGACATGCTTGTGCTGATGAAGCATGGTAATTCTATTTAATAAAAAGAACTGAATAAAAGCTGATGAGAGACTTTTGTAGGAAAATTCTAATTCTGATTGTAGTTATAAAAAGGCCGGTAAGTTTAGTACAGAAGAGCATAACCACACTTTCAGCATATGGACAGAACACATTATACAGCCACACTATACTTTGGCATAGTCATCCTGCATTATTCTGGAGACGTTATTTTAGCTATTGGATCACAGGTACGATTTGCAGCCAGCAGAGATCAGGAGAGCTGCCAAGCTGGGAAACACGCTGCCACAGCATTTGAGAACATGCCAGTCCCGTTTCCACTGCTGAGAGTGGGCTCCCTCTTTGTAACTGCAACCATTTTGCGTCAGGCAGTGCTCACGTTCGTCATGTGCGGTTGCAATAGTCTGTCTCATGTTCAGGAGCATATTCAGCTGTGCACAGTGGCCCCGTGTCAGCAGGCTGATGAGGCACAAATGCCACCAGAGCAATGGGTTTTGACAATCTCTCATTGCTCTGTGTCTTTTGCCATGCTCCAAGCCCATCTTCCCTCACAAGCCACCTTCTGTGGGAAAGCTCTCTGGCTTCATTTCCAATCCCTTGCTAATTTTCAACAGCATATTGCTGACTTCTACTGATGGAGCACCTAATTCTGGATACCATTTCTAAGTGCATGAGGTTCAAAAAGGAGTAGTAAGCATAGATTCACAAAGGGAAAATTATATTTGATCAATCTGATAGACTTCGGTGATGGCATGACTGTCTGTGTAAATTAAATGAGAGCAGCGGATGTCGTTTACCTTGTCGGCTTTTGACACTGCTTCCCACAGCATCCTCATAGGCAAGGTGAAGAAGTAGAGGCTAGATGAGCAGACAGTGAAGTGGACTGAGAAGTACCTGAAAGGCAGAGCTCAGAGGGCTGTGATAGGTGCTGCAAAGACAATTTGAGGGCAGTAAGCAGCAGTGGCCAACAGGGATTGGTACTGAGTCCAGTTATGTTCAATTTATTTATCAGGACCTGGATGAAGGGGCAGAAGGCACCATCAGATCTTGGTGCACTTTTGCTGATGATACAAAACTGGAAGGAGTGGCTGATGTTCCAGACGGCTGAGCTGCCCTTCAGAGAAGTCTGGAGAGGCTGGAGAGATGGGCAGAGAAGAACCTCATGAAGTTCAACGAAGTGCAGGTCCTGCACCCGAGGAGGAACAACCCCAGGCACCAGTACAGGCTGGGGACTGACCAGCCGGAGAGCAGCTCCGCAGAGGACTGGGCAGTCCTGATGAACAAGATGCCTGTGGGCCAGCAATGTGCCCTTCTGGCCAAGAAGGCCAGTGGTATCCTGGGGTGCACTAGGAAAAGTATTGCCAGCAGGTCGAGGGAGGTGATCCTCCCCCTCTGCTCAGCCCTGGTGAGGCCACATCTGGAGTGCTGTGTCCAGTATTGGGCTCCGCAGCACAAGAGAGACATGGAGCTACTAGAGAGAGTTCAGCAAAGACCCATGAAGATGATGAAGGGACTGAAGCATCTCTTATGTAAGGAAAGGCTGAGCAGCCTAAGCTTGTTTAGCCTGGAGGAGGGTATCAGGGGTATCTTATCCATGTGTACAAGTGTCTGAAGGGAAGGTGTCAAGAGGATGGGGCCAGACTCTTCTCAGTGGTGGCTAATGACAGAATGGGGAGGCAACAGGCAGAAACAGAAAAGCAAGAAGTTCTGTCTGAACTAATGAAAAGCTAATGAAAAGCTTGGTTAATGAGAGGATGACAGAACACGGAAGCAGGTTACCAGAGAGGCTGTTGAGCCTCCAACTTTGGAAATATTCAAAAGTTGCCTGGACACAATTCTGGGAAACATGCTCAAGGTGACTCTGCTTGAACAGGGGGATTGGGCCAGGTGATCTCCAGAGGTCCCTTCCAACCTCACTCATCTTGTGATTCTGTGATGTTCTCAGCTCATGTAAGGCAGATCTGAACCTAGCCTGGTCTAGCAGATCTCTATAAATACCAGTTAAACCCATGATGTGATGATCACTCCTACCAGAGACTCAGTCACATAAAAGTAGTAGCATTAGTTTAAGGGGTGAGCTGACAACCAACAGGTGTAACTGATATCACGTGAATTACAGTACTTAAAGATTATTGAATGCATACGGAAAAACACTGTAAAGGAGATGGAATAAAAATATCTTCAGATGACTTTTAAAGGAAAAGAGACGGGTCATGCTGAGATGCAGACCAAATACCTTTGAAAATGTCTGGGTTCTCTGAAAAAGAAGCACAAGTTTTGGAGTGCTTCATATTTTTTAAGCTAAATTGTCACTGTTGAAAGGTAAAGCATCTGAGATACAGCTCTAAAGGGACCTGTAAAGCTGAAGTCTTCTGCTTCTTTTAACTGGACCATCTGTCTGTTATATACAGCTAGATACTGCTCTGTGTGATTTTAATTAGTACAAGGAAGGAAGAATACATTCCTTAGTACCTTGCAAGTGAGGGAGACGTGTGGAAAATACATTTCCTAGCACCTGCAGCAAGTAATAGCATGTGCTAGTAATAACATACCCAACAGCCATAATTCACACACGCATTTACTGCCTTTTATTCGTAAGAATTCAAAACAATTCATTAAATAGATTTCACAGAATTGAAGACCAGAAAAAAAACCTTCCTCAGACCAGGCCAGTGGCTTCCAGCATATTTCCATATGGGCCACCATGGAGCAGCAGGTTCCTGAGGAGGGTCCATAGTGGTATGGACTAGGTCTAGCACCTGAGGGGACCATGGCAGTCTCCCAAAACTGCAGGTGAGAAGCCAGGACCACCTTTTTTTTTTTTTTTTTAATTGTAGGATTATAAATCATTATAAATTAAAAATGAACATTTTTAGAAATTTCACATACAGATATTGTTGTATAGTGCAGATGAACTCATCTTAATTACCTTTCTGAAACCCCTTAGAAGTTCAGGCATTTACAGACCTCAGATTGAACATCACCATCATCTTCAATGACAGTATCTCCACTAGCATCTGAACACTAGCTCATTATCCAGTTGCTATCAGGAGTATGTAGATGGCCCTGCTCACTGTTAGATCTTCCCTTTGAGTTCCAGTAATGAAGCATTTTCATCCATTTCAAGTTTTTCCTTCCATCTAATGCATATTTCTAATCAAAAAGAAATATGTTTCTATGGAAAATGATTGTGATAGATCTAG
Organism: Crypturellus soui; assembly: GCA_032275445.1. NCBI lineage: Eukaryota > Metazoa > Chordata > Aves > Tinamiformes > Tinamidae > Crypturellus > Crypturellus soui. The sequence goes on from JAUBNY010000768.1 coordinate 400,492, forward strand.
CTTTGTTGCACCAATTTATCTAGCTTCTATCAATAAGCCACTTTATGATGCTGTTCTTAAAATGAACAGAAACATGCAGCCTTGGGAATCCCACCTTTCTGTGAGGAAATACAGCTATGTGGTTTTAATTATATTAACCCTTTTAAATTCCACATTAAGGAACATTAAATAGTAAAAAAAATATTTTATAACAGATTAACTTACCCTTTGAAAAATAAATAAATAAATAAGGAGCAAATACTATCTGAAACAGATCTCATGGCAGATGTTGTGTCCCAATTTCCTTGTCAGGATTCTCAATTTTACTGCGTTATCTATCTTACTTAGCTAATGAAGACAAATAAAGTGACTTATGCACAGATAATTCCTAAATTGTTACATCTATCATATCTTTTTTTTTTTTTAAACTAGAAAACAAATAGCTATTTGTCTCTTTTCTTACAGCTTGGGAACATACAACAGGAGCAAAACTTAAAAGAGGAAAGCTGGAGAAATCTCATATCTAAGGACAAAATAGCCACATGAAGACTAGTTGTTGTTGTTACTGCAAGAGTCCCCCTGAACTCCCAAACTGTAAACTGTCTGGTTTCTGTCCAGACCATCACAAATGGTCATATAATATTGATATCAAATCTTGATACCCTGGATTTTCAGCAAATCTTGAGCTCCTCTGAGCCAAACATCAAGGCTCCCGATATTAAGTGGTCTTGTCTTAGTCTATTATTTCTATAAATTACAGGCTGCTTCATTATATACATCAGTTTAGCTTCCAGCACTGACCCAGCACACCAGTGTTACCTTGACAAAGGACTTCTTATACACTGCGTCTTTAACTGCACCAAGTGATATCTGCAGATATGAAATATTGACTGCATAAAGGAGAAGCAGAAGCAGTTAAGGGGTTAAAAGAAGAGTAAAAGAGAAGAATGAATTAATGATTAGAGATTTTCATTTCCATCCTGACACAGAGCATCATCAGGAATCCCCTGATACTGGAAGGAGTGACTGGCACCTCAGTTCTGAGTGCTTGGAAACCTTGTAGATGTCTTAATGTGCCTTTTCCTGCAGTTTCCTTTAAGTCTGTGTTGCTATTATCTGTTGCAAGAGGTGCTCTAAAGTGCTGTCACCAGGAAGAATAATATAGAGTATGAAAATCAAGACTGCAAGGTCTTACAGCTATTTTCAACTCCCTAGTTGAAAGCCTTTGGGGTATATTTAGATATATCCCAGAAGTTGCTCTGCTTCCCTTATCTTGTAAGACAACATCACAAAACAGAACACTTTCATTGTTCACTGGAAAGGTGAATTTCAGTAAAGAAAGGAAGGGAAAACGGTTAAGATAATCAACTATCCCTAGATACAGGCCACTATGAAAACAGGCTCTGCATGGTGCCATATTTCCATGGTATCTAATAAGCCCATGGTGTTTAGAAGTCCATTTTACCTCAGAAATACCTTTTAAATGGTGTCAGAAAGGTCCACATTTTCCTCATTTCAGACTTCAGAATAAGCTTCTGCAGGTGGAAGGAAGCTTGCAGCCCCAGCATAGGAGGAGCTACAATCACAGCGTGCAACAGCAAAACCATGCTGCTCTGGTTGCAACTCCCGCCAGTTTGGGAGGGTGGTGTGCTCATACCATGGCTAGTTTTAGGAGTCCTCAAGGAGAGAATTAACAGTCCAGAAAATCTAATTTACCTCCAGAAGCTCAAATGTAGCAAGTAGGTCTCCCCCAGAAAGGTTTCCACAATACACCGGGTGGTAAGAAAGTTTAGGTGGTTCATACTTCTGATCAGCCAACCTCACCACAGGGGCAGCCACTGTAGATCCAATATACTCTGCTTTACCCTAGATAAAGAAGAATACACGCATAAAGTGTCTTTGAATTTAACAGCTCTCTTGAGAGTCCAGACAATGCAGAGTTTAGTATTTGTGCCAAAAACCTTCCCCTAAGGTAAATGGCAACATAAAATGCAATGGCAGCTATGCAAATGGAGCTGCTGAGTCCTTTTGTATCCTTTCAGTCATCCAAAGTTTCTGAACGCTGCACTAAACCAAGGAGATCATGTCAGAGCTTGCATGGCCAGAGATAAATCAAGGTATCCCCAGACATATACATACAATATTTACAGCTGTATATTGGGAGAGGAAAAGATGTTTCTAATTTCTTTAAACCTGCCTGGGGATGCATTCACTTGGGAAAGACAAGGCCACAGCTCTGCAAGGATATTTAGCCTTAGAACTATATTCAGCTGCAAACTCTTGTAACATTGAGCTCTATTCAGGAAGGTCATCCAGATTACTTGTTTTTTCTAAATGCCTGTTCAGTGATACAGCTTTGTCTTTAAGCGTTGATAAGGTGAAACAGACCAATTTTATTTATTAAGAAGGATTTCAGGTTTACCACTGCGTCGTCATCGTATAGCTCTATGACAATCTCAGGGGGAAACTGAGTGATTTCCTCTCTGTCACCATAAAGCACAATGTTGTTGAAGAGCAGCATCTGGTTCCAGGTAGGGGATAATGTCTGATGAATGATCTAATGGAAAACAGGAAAGTGGAATATGCTGTAAGTTGGTTGGAGTGGTTCATCAGGACATGCTGATGAGCTGGTGACATTTTTCCCACAGCCTGAACAACTCAGGTGTCTGAGCCACTGTATTTTTCCGCAGCTATTCCCACCCAAAAGAATATGGTTAATTTGCCTTGATGTCTGTATCTCCTGTTCTTCCCAAACGTTTTTGTTCTCAAGCTCCCTCTTTGCCTCATGGTCTCGTCACAAACATTTCACCATGTGACCTATACTCTTTGTGTAGGAAGAATTAAGAGGAAAGCTGTTGGTTTAGAAGAGCAGGATCAGACCCAAAGCTGTTAAATAAAGGGTTTGCTCAAAACTGATTTCAGTTATCACTTCCCCAGAGTACTTTTCTTTGCATTTATTTTTTTCCTCAATATAAAAACACATATGCTTTTATAAAAACATGGCATTTTAATGAATCGCTCATAATAAATCATGACATTTTAGTTTGCTGTACTTTAACTTACTAGGGTGCTTATGGAATTGCATCACAGATAATGTTTAACTGCCTTGGCAGGAAATATTTGAAATTAAGATAACATTTAAAAAGGAAAAAAAAATGCAGCTGTAAAATGGTTCATAACATTTCATATCAGTTTTTTCAATTGATATAAGACTGTTGATTATGGTTTATTGTTACTTGGCTGACAATCTTCTAAAAACATGCAGGTTGCTGCCTGCATTATTTTACAGAGGCAGTGAATAAACTTCACACTTTCATGCCTATTAAATGCTGTCATCCTGGACCACATTCTGCTTTCCCGAATCTGATGCATCTAAGCACTAACTTCATTAGTTTATTCACGAGCATAATTAGAAGCCAGGAGGAAAAGCATCAGTTCATTCTCTCAAAGTAAAGCAGCAGTCAAGCACCTACAGCTTCCAGCAGAGAAAGTTTATTGCTTCTCCCTCCCCAAATATGTGCCACAGAACTTTCTGCCAAACAGCAGGTGCTAGAGATCAGCTTAGAAGGACAGTGAGGACAGCTCAGAAAATACAGCTGGATTGTGTTCTAGGTCACCTCTTTCCATCTTGCAAAAGATCAGCAAATTTGAGGTGCCACAGAGCTAAAAAATGCCTTTTCACACTTGTATAACTTCACTGGCCTCTGATGAGCTCCTTAGTGCACCACAGACACTGCCATGCACTTATTAGGAGTGCTCAAGAAGACCTCCCTTCTGCAGCATTTAGGAGATGCAGATCCCTCACTACACCTTCAGTTCAGTTCAGCTTTACCACTCTAAACTCTCCTACTTCCTTTCTGCTATGATTGCATATACAGATGCTATTAAAAAAAGAACCACGAAGGGTCACTCAAAAGAAACAGGTGGAGAGAAAGGTAATTTACTTGCTACAGAGGACCAATAGACCCAGGAAACCTGACGTCTAAAGGAGCTGAGCTAAACAGTTTTATAGCACCTCACAGAGTAGCCGGCTACATTTACACATTTTCCTCGCTCACAGTGGGCTGTCAGGAGTTGCTCTTTAACAGCAGGCATCTGACTTCGCTTGCTAGGTGTTTCCTCACAAAACCAACATCTTTTCTTTTCACAGCTTGATTGAGAAAGCTGTTTTCATTTACTGAAAGGGGCTTTGCAGCTTACCTTCGTGGTCTGGCAGTGTGACGTGAAAGTAACTTTTGCAAAGGGGTCGGAGAGTCCCGTGCTGTCAGCTGCAATGAGCCCCCGTGCCTGGTACATGTGGGCTCTCAGCTGGAAGAGGTGCGGGGCTAGGTCATTGCAATGAAAACAGCAGTGTCAGCTCATGGAAACGATACAGCACGTATGTAGGACGGGAGGCTTGACCACCCGCCGTCCCACCAGGGGCCTGGCAAATGTGCTAGCAGCATTTCTCTAATGAAATACCTGATACACTCAGGAGTGCGACTGCTGTGTGCACTTAAAATGAATAACTGAGGAAAGTCTTTACTGCAAGACTGCTAATTGTCAGGTTTTATCTCCCATCACGTGTCTATCTACTAGATATTCATCAAGGTAGCTGCACCAGGAGACATGAGGAATGACTCCTCACGATGAGAAGACAGAACCATGAGATGGGGAACAGAAAATATAAAATTCCTTCCCAGTTCCTTTCTCTGACAATGACAGGACTGGGGACTCAGCAATGAAACTGGCCTTTTGTGATGCAATGATGCTAAAGAGCAATCATCTTAAAACAGTTATATTTAGCAAAGGTGCTGCAGCCCTCAAAACGAGAGGTATTTAGGTCACGTGTTTCTTACAACCCTTCTGACATTGCTACTATACAGAATAAACATAGTCTTACTTTTATACAGTAGGCAGGCAGCGGGATGCACCGTGCTGTGCCCAGGGCTGGTGTTGGATGGTGTTTCTGTCTGATATCCCACAGGCAAGTTTTCCATGACGCTCTGGGCATACCTAGCAGGTCCAAGCCACAGATAAGTGTCTACTTTTGCTTGCACATTCCAGCCTGGTGGGCGTTTTCCTGGCAACTGAGGAAAGAACAGCCATCACCAACAAGCTCAAGAAAGAGGGATGATAATGCTGAGCCCTGTGAAGTAGGCTGTGAAAATAAAGGAGCATTCATGGAGCTGATAAACTGATAAATGACATGTCTCAAGGCAGGTGACCCTGAAACCTCTTTGGAAAGTAATGACTAATTGGTTCAGCTGAAAGCCTGTGTAAATGGTGTATTAGCTGGTATGCACACGTTTGTGCAAACTGGTTAACGGCTGCCAGCATGTCAGTGCTGTTTGATATCCTGCTTTCCTCAGACTTTGGGACACTTTATACTTCATGCAGTTTTGCTGGTCTCTGAGAGCTGGTCCTGTGTACTACTAAAAATATTACTTAATGGTACAAGTCAGAAAATATATTCCAATATTAACTGCTACTAATCCTGACACAAAATACCAATAGTATTTCCTTCTTCTCTAACTAATCCAGGTCTGCTTAACTCACTATTTTATACTATCTATTCCTAAAGCAATTCTTGATATTGACATGACTGGAGTCATGTCAATGACTAAATGACATGCTAAAAAATTACAAGTTTTCTTGTTTGTTTATTTGCTTATGCAAGCAAAGACTATCCTGCTTAACAACACCCATGACCAGTTTCCAAGAGTTTAGGTATTACTATCTACTCTTTAGCTATGCTTATGGGAGTGCTCCCAACCAGTCCAGATGAAAAGTTACTAAAAAATTACTATATGACATAACTACTGCCTAATAGACATTACTATTGCCTTATATGTTCAGATTTTTCCTTTTGATCATAGTAAAAAATCCCTTGCATAGTATTTCACTGCTGGGTACTGCAGGTCATATTGCCTTTGTAGGAGTACAATGTCCGCTAAAATTATCCTACAAAGTAAGTGATATTATGGAATATTGTGGATATATGCTACAAGCACCTAAACAGACTTCAGGTAGCAGGTATGAATTGGTTTAGTATTTCTGACTATCTAGGTTTCTTTGCTATCTGCGTTGAGTACATCCTCATCTTTTACCAAGTTCCTCCTGGGCTACATGTGCTGCTTTCTGGTGGCTTTATCAGGAAGGGGCTCCGGTTTTCTGTCTGTTTATGTATGTGTATATATATATATCTATATATATATATCTACATACATACAGACAAACCACAGACCTAACTATAACCAGCAACAAAGGAATGAATCACTCAGGCACCAAGAGCCTTGGCATGATATCATGGTTAAAAAAGGACAAACATAAATAGAAGAAACAAGCATTGGTAATAGATGGTAGATATAAGCATGTATATGTTTTTAGTACATTACAAATACTAACATGTAAAATCCAGCCCCTGGGTGGAACACAAATACTGAGTTTTCACAGTGAGTTACCCATGTTCAGGGGAAGTCCCGGACTTACTTTCAGGAAATGGGTCTTAATCTTGCCGCAGTCCTTGCCCCTTTGCTCTTTCACTGGGGAGTAGAGGACGGTCTTCGCTGGGACTCTCGCATACGCGACTCTCTTGTTGTTGCTGAGCATCCAGATGAACACGTCGGGCACTGTGTTCTGGGGCTATTAAATGACAAGGAGTATTGAACTAGCAAACTGAACTAGCAAAACCAGTACAAACCTCCAGTCCTAGGCAGAGCCAAAGGCAAGTGCTTTGTGCGGGTGCATAAGGAGTACTCACTCCCCAGAGTGGTACTTTGGGGCTTTCATTTCAGCAGAAATTAAACCTAGAAACCTGCATGTGACTCTGGCTTAGGATGTCCCTTAGCCACAGAGTGTGGAAGCTGGAAGTACCATCTGGAGAAACATCACCAGCTCCATTTATATCAACAAATCAAAAAGAAGCAGGGATAAACTCAGGTGCTGGCATACAGTTCTGCCTATTAGGATGCTCCATGTCATGGCTATGCCCTGCTCCTAAAAGCATTTCCCAAGAAGTACCTGAGTGTGGTTTGAAGCAAAGCGCTGGCCAAGGGCTGTTCCCAGGAGGCTCTATGAACAAGGCTGTTCTGTTTTGGGAAGGAAAAGTTTGACCAAAGGATGCAAACCAGGCCACTTTTGCTCTCTAAGCCAGGGAATAGCATAGCTTTGTTTAGCTTGTTAGAACAGACACAGTGCCTAAATTTACTAGCAGACTAATCTCAGGGAATGAATACTTGACCAGATGGATTTTGGGCTAGATATGCAAAGGACATCTCTTTAGGTAATTAGGTCAGGACTTGTTATTCACATGGGATTATGATTAAATGAAAGGCTAATCCTAAATTTTAAATTTATTTGAATTTCTGTGTGATTTACCTCATCAACTAAGAATCGAATTTTATCTATAAATATCTGAGTCTCGCGCATCATTTCCTCCAGCGACACCTTGTTTTTCTGCTGCTGAACAATCTCCTTGGCATCACTGGACATTGCTTCCTGCAATCAGGAAAGACAACATGTATTTTTTATGCATTATGATGTAGTTTGTACTGTACATAGAAGGAGAAAACAGTTTAAAATTCAAGTTAAAAAAAAAAAGAAAGAGATAATTCAAGGTAACAATTATTTTTTGTCACAACTGAAAAGAATTAACTCTTGGAAGCTAAATGTCCCCACCTTCCCTTTGCCTGTATGTGTGTACCTTGTATTTACACAAGTCTCAAGAGATACATGATTACTACCTAGAGTTACAGGGCCTTGACATGCCCTGATAGGTAACAGACAGACACACATAATCTTAAAAAGAAAAAGGAAAGACACATAGTGTCATAATTCCTCTTTTGCACTGCTTATGTTTAGCCTAATCCAGATCCTTACTTATCTCATTTATGCTCGTGTCCCTCTTAGGGAAGGAAAATGTGCCAGAGGGAAGCTTAATAATGTGTAAATGTAGAACAGACCCAAACCGGAGCACACAAAAACATACTGAAATCTATGTGTGCATTTGTCTGTGTCCAGGAATACCAAACACCAGATTCTACTAGTCTTGGAGTTCAGCTCCTCCTCAGTAGATAAATGCCTAACAACAGTGTTAATTGGATATTATTCCAGTGAAACCAACATCATCCTATTAGGAGATACAACAAAAAGAAAAATCAGCTCATTATTATAATTTCTTCTTTGTACTACAAAAGAACAAGGTATAAATTATTTCAAGGTTTCCTAAAACTCTTCCTCACAAACAACAGACTTTATTTTAAAAAGTGCTCTTGGATACTATCTGCCTACTAATTACAAAGCAAACACAAATTAACATATACAGCATTTTCAGCTAACATCATTGCACCAATGTTTGAAGAAAAAGCATCCATACCAGCTCTTGCTTGAACAGCATGAGTCTCTTTTTATCCAGAGCAGTGTAGTTCAACCCCTTGGGCTTCCTTTCAGCATTGCTAATGAAGGCCCTAGGACACAATAGCAGATTCTTTGTGTGAATTATTTCTGGTAGGATACATTGGAATGAAATACTCTCTATCTGCTGCATTAAATGAACCAGAAGACAGAGATGCTGAAATCCTCTGGCTACAATAAATATTGAACACCTATCTATGAGTCAAAGAAAAGAGTGAAAAAAAAAGACGCTGTACCATATTCTATAAAACAAGACTCACACCTATAAACTGGAATCTATACCTTTTTTGAGCCCATTCATGACACCTGTCACAAAATCCACAGAAGGGTTATCCCAGCATGGGAGATCCATTGATTTTATTTTAACTCAGCCTATTTTTGCCGTATGTCTGTCCCTCAGTTTATTACTTCCAAGTTATTCCCATATACACTGTACTGTTCGAAAGTAATAGTCTAACGATTGGCAGTTTTCTATTGGCATTACTGCATACTGAAAATAATAGCAAAATATTTTCCCTATGTAGATAGATACTGCAAATTGGGAAACTGGAATTTTATACTGGAATTAAAATCTCAAATATCTCACTATGTCTCTTTTACCAGCACCAGCTTCCTAGTCTAGCCTGGAATTTGTAGGGAACATATAAAGTTGGCTTTCTGTGTGCTTCTGGTAAATACAGTTACCTGCTTTGATTAATAAAATCACTTATGGTCTTCCTCATTTTCTCTTCAGGTGCAATCTCTGAAACTTTGATCAAGTCTTTTATTTGTTCTAATGACTCTTCCTGAGAAAAAGACAAGAAAAAGCTGTTACATAAAGAAGGGCACTTTATCATTCTGCCTGTGTTAGAATATCATTATTCATTGTATGACTAGCAAAAACTTGACAAAACAGGACCTTTGAAATATCACTAAGCTTGAACTGCACAAGGAGAAGACTCCAATTGCATGATTTATATTGACCTTTGCTGAAGTTCTCCAGCTCCTGCTTGGAGCAGCTCTCGTTCTTTCTACTTCTTTCAACTGAATGGGAAACTCTGCTAGAGAAACGGAACTCTAGAGTTCTTGGTTTTGTTTATAGCCCTCCTGCTTGCTTTAAAAAGCTTCTTCTGTAACTTCTCAAAACTTAGTGGGCATCTGAAATGGCTGGATTTCCAGCAAGACCTGTGGGTGTTCCCATACATTGACAAATATGTGTCTCTCTATATCAGGTATGTCTTTATGTATTTGGATGCTTAAGTTCCAGTCATTCTGGTTTGAAATGTTGACCTATAAGCCACTTGCTTCTCATGACACAAACTCATATCACTATGACTTTGGTATTGCTGTTCATGAGACTATATGGGATTTGGTATCCATCAATATTTTTTAGAAAAAATAAAAACAAAACCATCCCTGAAAGTGTCTCCAGCCTAAGCACATGATAAATTATATAGACTTGGTCAGCAGATGCTAGAGGCAGGCCATAGGAAACAGAACAATTCCAAGTAACACTTTTAAGTGTTTTGCTATTCTTACATAGAATAAAATATTTTTAAGGAAAGAAGATAGCCCTATACCAAAAAAAAACAAAAAAGAAAAAGAGCATGTTCACAAACATTCAGGAATATTTGACTAGCTCTGACAGACCAAATCAGTTTTGAAAAAAAAAAATAAAGGGACCGATACCTAGTGTGTTTTCACAAACCGAATAAGAGGGAGTGTAGTGGGGGGAAGTTTTGAAGGTATATTTTGGAGAACAGGACCTCTTACTGGCATTCTCTGCCAAATATCTGTGCCTCAGAAAATGGTTGTAACTTACCAAGTGATCTGCCATTTTCTCCAGAGTGTTGGACGCATACAGACGAAAGGTCTGGTCTCCCCAGCAGCTCTTGACACAGACACAGGGCTTCCGCTCATCATACGGCAGGTACTGATAGTTTCTGTGAAAATAAAGTACGGAGCAGAGCATAGGAGTAGGGAGTTTGGAGGAGGCACTAGAGCAAAAAATGCTTGATGTGCTCTCAAAGCACAGAAACTGAAGATGCCGCAGGATGTATTAACACAACCTGCCAAGGAAATACATGAGAAGTATCAATTACACTACCTGCGACGTTCCTGAAGAGAATAAGATGGGAACCAGGGGATCTAATGTTAGCACTCCCCAGGGTGGGAAAAAAATTCAGAGAAGCTCTGAAATGTGATATTATGGGTGGGAAGCAATAGTCCTGTTTCATATCTGCTCATACAGATGCCTCAGATAACCTAGGTCATTTCAAATAAAACTAGGCAACCACTGAATGAACCCGAGAGAGACCAAATTACTTGTCACTATTGACAATCCTAGCCATAACATCTGACTTTCATGAACCCAATGAAAGCAGATTTTTGAAGTAGACTTCAAAATGAGCTTTTTGTTGTTCTTGTTGTTGTCTGAAACAAAGACCTTCTCTACAACCTCATTTGATCACCCTATTGGATATTAAAAGAGAAACAGAATTTCCTATCTATGTTCTCCTCAGTAATCCACAGCAAAGCTGTGAGTTAATAACCCCCATTATCCATTAAATTCTGTGAGAGGTATCAGCGCACAGGTCTTGGACAATCCTACATTCGGGGGTTTCATAGTAGGGAAGAACAATCCAGCTATTGCCCACTGTGAGGACTTCACAGAGCTCCTAAGTCTTGTCATGGGATTTGTTACTGAGGAAACGATAAGGTTGAGAAGTAGCGGATTGAGTTTTCCTGTCATTCCCTCCAAGAGATTTGGTAGGGACTATTTTTGTTGTTGTTTTTGTTAGTTTATCCTTGATAGATATTTTGATATAAATGGAAAAAAAATCCCTAGCAATTTCACAGTGTTGTTTTGGTAATCTTCTTACTGTTCTGTCTGTTCTTTTAATTAGCTAATGGCTTTAATCTTCAAAATGGGCTCTGATATTCTTTTCTACCATTCACTTACTGCAAAATGTAGTGTTTATTTAATCTATTGCATACCCCATTAAGTATTGATTAATGTTAACAAAGTCAGTGCTGAGACTAGTAGTATTTCAATATAAGGTGATGGTCATAAAGTCACTCTGTGGTATCTTTGGCTGGCCAAAGAGTTACAGACAGCACAAGAGGGGGGAAAAAAACAACATTTTATGTCTCCATAAAATGGGCCTGTAATGAGGGAAAGCTTTGTTAATACTGGAGTGAGCCAAAAAGCAAATTGCATGGTTGAAGAATGATTCATTCTTTTACAACAGTTTAAATTCTTGTTAAGGGAAAAACTAAAAATCCTGTAGTCTGCCACAGAGGATAATAAACCAGCATGTGCCCAAATCTGCAGTATTGTTAATGAGGAGAGGCAACAATTGCCACAGAGGTGCAAATTTCTACCATGGTATTTTCATTCATGTTTTGTTTCACCAATTCTTATATAATTTGACTGAACCACTCATTGCAGGAAAGGACAAAAATATTTTTAACTGTGGTGGTTAAGCAAAAAGTCTAAACGAAAATCCACGTTTGAATTTCCTGCACAACGAGGCTTTGAAATGCAGCTCCTCACCTGTTTCCATCTGTGACCAGTGGCTTTTCAGGGTATGTGGTGGATATCAGGGGCACTCCAAGGTCACAGGAAATTTCATCCTCCCCATCATGGAGCAGAGGGGCATTTTCTTCTCCTTCTCTGTCATCACGTGTCTTCTTTTTCCCTCCAGCCCCTGCTCCCTCTGTAATATTTCCAAAGTTGCCTGGAGGCACAGGGTTACCAAAGAAAGGACGAATGAATAAGAGGTGGCACACCTCCATGAGGCTTAAGAAGACCTTGAAGATCTTCAAGACCAGCCACAACACCAAGCCTGGCTAAGTCATGACTTCTGCTCTCCTGGCTAAGCAATGTGATCCTCTCATTGCTGGACCCAGGAAGACCAAGCTGCTTGCTAGAGGAATTGCTAGAGGAAAACTTGCTTCTGCTGCTTGCTAGAGGAATTCCTGGTATTTGTAGAACTGGGAGCCCCTATGTGTGTTTGACTTAAATAGCAGTTGTATCTCTTTTTACAACATTACAAAATCTGGTCTCAGAAGTGCTGAAGTTTGCTTATAGCCAAGCAAATTTAGCACAGCAGGAGCCTTTACTAATAGCAACACTTTGAGGATACAGCCTCATGTCTGAGGCTGGATAGTGCTGCTAACTATATAGCCATCTTCTCTGATAGCAATTTGCTTTAAAATGCACTATGAAAGAGGTGCATTCATTAGACTGGCAATTATAGATTGTACTAGAGTTAGACAAAAAACACTTGCTGGGGAAGTGGGATGTGCTCAATCACTCCATACACAATTTCAATTTTAATTCAGGCCTTTGTGCAAATAATGGCCATTTGCTGAATTCAGCCACAAATTTCAACTGTATAGGAAACCCATAGCCATTCAGGTCCAGAGCTCAGAGCCAGATTCATCTTCAATATTAATTGCATAAGCATCATTAATTGCCCAAGTATACAAATGAGTTTCTTGCTCTTCCAGCCTTGCTTCTCACTGAGGTCTCAGTATGCAGCAAGACCATTCATTGACTCGTGTTTGTCTTGAAGACATCTCCACACCCAGCCCACCACCACCGCCGAATGCATCCAGGTTCACAGATACAAAGACAGCAAGTGCCAGAAGGCTGTTGTGTACTTGGGCTCTAATGGGGCTAATATAGAGATAAGCAAAACCATTTAGCGCTTCTCTCTCCAGGGAAATGTCATCTGCTTTGAAAATAGTCAATACTTATGGAAAAGCTTTTACTTTCTCTTTAATCTACTCTCGGGGGCAATTCAGCCCACCACGGATGCCCACCATGAACAGGATTGGACAAAGAGGGTCCTCCCTGTAGAAGGGCTCCATCAGTGCTAGGGACAAGTTGCAAGGGGTATTGCTGACTGACCTCCACTCTGAGGAAAAATTGTTCAAGTTGAATCTCCCAGGAGATTACGAGGCTAAATACTGTTTGAGTGGTTGTGCATTGCGCAAGATGGTTTATATTAATATAAGGAGTCCCTGGGAGTAAAGACAGCTAAACCAACTTGACTAGAAAAAGCATGTTACTATCCAGAAAAAAATGATGTTCACAGCTTAATTCTAAAGTGTTTATTTGAAGTTGACTCCTGAGCTCTGAGACACAGTTATCAATAATACGCAGTGTCCCCTAACTACTTCAGGGTAGAGCTTAACACACTTACCGACAGAAACCTCAAAGATTATTGGCTTGTCCCCAGCCTTCCTATCAATCATTGTGGCTTCAAAAAATGTCCCAAAGAGGAGAAAATCCTCAAGTTTTTCTTCATAGATCTATCAGAGAGGCATGAGACAGTAAGTTACATTTATTTTACCTTCTGGTCTTCTTTTTCCAGCACAGAGAAGCTTTTTGAAATCCATAACAGCTGTTTTACTGTTATAAATCTGTTGGTCTGAGACCATCAGTGAGAAAATATCATAGGGGGAAAGAATACCACTTCCTTGAGAAACTCATATTATTAGAAAGAGGGACTGAACTGTGCAGCTTCAGTCTTTTCAGTACTCTCCAGCTATATCAGACAGTCAAATAAAAATCACCATCTCCAACTTTGAACTCTGTCTCATCAACAGTCTCCACTAAAGGATTTCAGTAGTTTCACATACTATTATATCCTCATCCAGACTATATATCGATAGCAGTTCGAGGGAGCTACAGCAACAAAATATCACCATCCTGAGATAAGTCATTTTGCAGTGAGTGTGGCAATACTTTTTCTTTGCATTGCCCTCGTAAATGCTGACATTGCCATGAATCCAGGGAAATGTTTTGACAGCTCTGCTTCATGGGTGAGATGCTTTTAACCTGCTAGCCATAAGTTCGTGCTATCAAGACTTCAACCTTGCTCAGGCATGCTCTGCTCCTGGTGAAATCAATAGGACTTGAAAATCTCTGGCATCCACATTTTATTAAACTGTGTCTTGGGACAAAAGCCTCTGTTGGGATCACTCCTCTGTGGTTTGCTTTCGCTGGCATCATCACATGGAAACTTTCACTCAAGGAAAGGGCACCCTATGTCCTCCTTTTCTACCATTTAGCAGGTATTATGCCACTTAAAGTTCCAGTAGAAACACATGGATGCAGGTAGTACAGGATGGACAATGGGAAAAAGAGATTAAGTTTTATGGAATCACTCCAAACCAAGACTAAGCTCAGCATAGTTTATGTGGTTCAAGTTCTCCCCAATTTACACTCTGGCTTCCTCAGTCTCCCCAGGGCAATGCACTGATTTCACTGAGATGTGGACAGACATATGTACCTGCCTTTACAAAGAAAGCAAACTCTCACTATTTAAGGTCACCTTTCTCTTGGACTCAGCCACTAGCATGGGACTGTATGGACTCGATACTTTTTTTGCCTTGTTTCTAATGCCTCCAGTTCCTACTTTTCCTTTTAGAAAATTATAATGTAATCACTGTGCCCACTGCAGCATGAAATATTGTTGAATGTCAAAAACAGAAGAATATCAAACAGTGCCAATTTCGGTTGTCACTCATATACTCAGTCTGTATTTGAAATTCAGATGCAGTTGCAAGAAAAAAAAAATCCTATTATTACTTCTAATAATTACTGGCATTATAACAGGGTTTGTTCATCTCCATGAACCATTCACCTGGCACCTATGACCATTGTATTGGAACTCCTCACAGTAATGCATTTCCTCTATATAGACAAAGATAGAAATGGGTTTCTTCTCATATAACTTCTAGTACAGTCTTCAGAGGAATGCTGAGGCACAGAGGCAATTTAAATGTATACAATTACATAAATCAAGTCCAGGACACAGGTTTGCACACTGGCTTGCAATCATCTGTGCTGTTTCATTCTTAGCATGAAAATATAATTTGCATCCCCTCTCCAAAAGGGATTAGCAATCTACAAGATTAACTATCTACAACCACTACTCCCATGAGGTGTTAAAGGAGGGATAAAACATGCATCCATCTAGGCTGTAACTCTTTGAACTGCACCAGTTTTATGTCAGCAAACCCCTACGGACTTTGACTGACAACTTTCAGTTTTCTCAAATAAAAGCAAGAAATCAGACTTTAAAAACACTAGCTGTCTTCCTCGTCTCTCTACCATTTAGCAGGTATTATGTCACTTACACATGGATGCAGATAGTGCAACAGGGACAGTAGGAAAAAGAGATTAAGTTTTATGGAAACAGAGTAAGGGAGGGGGAAATTACCTTAACACAATACTCATGGCTACAAGTATTACCATTCTACTCAAAATATTCAAAGACTTATGGGTATACACTCATGCAACACTTGTGCTTACATTATTACAGAAGGATCCCAAGACTGTGGAAATGTGAAGAAGCTAGAAGGAAGCAGCTAAAAATATCCCAAACCTGAAGTCAAATACAGACCTACCTCAGAGGCTTAGGGGTGCATTTCAATCAGTCTCCTAATCTCATACTGACCTCTGAAGGCACATCGAATGGCTCGACTTCCACTTCAGTTGAGTTTGTCTTATCTGAAGGAGAAGCTGACTTTCCATCCTCTCCTGCTTTTTCGTTTTTGTCTTTTCCTTTAGCTGCTTTGGAGTCTTTATCTTTAGATGGCAATTTGATATCTTTGACCATCTTTGAAAACTTTGACTCCCGGGCTCCTCCTGAAAGTATCTCCACAGCAATCTCAATGAGGAGACGTCCCCTGAAGGAGACCCCTTCTCCAAAGCCTTCATTAAGCTCCTGATGGTCATCCATGAGGCTGTGATTCCTGGGTGAACCGTAGAGATTGATCCAGGCAGGCCCAAAAGTAGGCAAGAAACCTGGAGATAAAGTATATTTTCAGCCTTTCCCTTAGACTTTAGTAGGTTGCCTCTCACCATCTACCCAAAGCAAAGCTACTTCCAGGACACTGAAAGCCAAACCTAAACCCACTTCAATATAGACAGGGACCATTTCATACAAAGCACTATTTTACAGGGAATATTTAGGAGAAAGATGAGGTGAACCAGGAACTCCGCCAACATGAAGCTCCTTCTCAGGAGAAGAGTACTAGTACAGCATGTGCTGAAGACATGAGGCCAAAGGCAGTTGTTGGGAAGAACGTCTTGCTTGCACAGACTGTTGCCTTGGTCATGGTGGGGGTGGAATGAAATCTTCCTCCCCTTATACAAATTGTTCCCAAGTCCATGATGCTACTCACTTTAAGTGATGTATTTTTTATCACTTTATTTTTTAGGCGCTCATATAGATATGAGTTTACTAAGTTCAAGGAGTTACCAAGTTTAAGGAGTTATCATGCGTTTTCTGAGCTATGATAACTGACCATGTTCCCCAGTGAGATAACGCAATATAAATAGAATTATACACACAGATCAAACATCTGTGGAAAGATTTTGGATAGTGAACTTTACCTCACATATGTGAGGAGCCAAAGCACTAGCCAATGGCAATTCCTTGAGCTGTGATAACGCTCAACCAAGCCCTAGCTAAATACTTTGTTCTTGCAAGTTAGATCAGAAACACAAAGCTGCTTGGCCCCAATTTGCACTTTGTACTTTCACTGCCAGACTGTGAGCTTATATCAGTCACTCCTAACTTATTAAAGCAAAATATTGCCACAATAAGGGACCACAGTATGTAGTGATCCTATAGGTAAGAAAGGCAGTGACCGCCACACACCAACAAGCACAATGTAATACAACTTCAGTTTAGGCTCCCAGTATGAACTAAAGGGCTAGATGTGCCCTGAGCTCCGTGCATCCCCTGGGTGGGATTAGTCAATGTCCAGATCTCAAGCAAGTGGATTCTACCCTAAGAGCTCGTTTTGGAAGAGATATTTCCCCCTTCACCTTTGTCACCGTCTTGCTCATTTGATATTTTCTTCAGGTCAATGAAGTGGGTGGCTAAGGCCACGTCGTTCATGCTGCCTTCGTCCCAGACTTGGATTTTGACTCTTCGGCAGAGTGGAGGGAACATTTCCTTGAATACGATCTGTTCGTGCCATACAGGATCTGCACAGTTTTTCTGCACTGTTGTCCGACCCTGAAATAGAAGTCCAGCAACTTTAACTCCAGCATTTAGCTCACACTCTGCAGAATGGGGATGAGTGTAGCTCAGATTGCACCTGACAGCATTTCTCCAGATAAACTTTAAGCAAAAAAGTCCTGTCTAGTATAGGTGAAACCTGAAAGTACCTCTGCTTTTCTAATTAGCTAGTCTAGTGTAGGACATAACATTGTGCTAAAGTAACTAATGTAGGTGATGTTCTTTTTTATTTTCCTCTATATCTGATATAAGACCACATTATGGCTTATGAATCCACACTTGCACACAGCAGGGCTGGGAGTAAAGTCTAATTCTTTAGGGTTTTTAATGCATAAAACATATTTGCGCAGTCAGACCTTGGCATTTATGTTATGAACTGCACATCTTTAAGTGGCCATTCAATGCCTGGAGTAATTCAGCACGATTGTCCTATAGAAGATGGAATGCATTACATTTGCCAGGCTGGATGCACCACTGCAATTACCTCGAGAGAGTCGGTTTATCTCATATAACATATGGTTACTGTGGCTCATATTCTGGGCAAATGCCTGCACAGTAGGGATTTAGAGGCAAGGCCTGAAGGAGATGGCAGGCCCATATGAAGGATGTCAGTGTAGCTGCAGACTGTAGCAAGTCTTCTACATTTGTATTCAGTGAGAGAAATGAGTTGGGAAACCCACCAGCTTCTCTAAGCCCCCATGTTACATGCCAGCAGACCAACTCACATCAGTGATTCATTCTTATATCTTCTTCAGGTTTCTTTTAAACCTGAAGTAGGTTCAGGTTCAGGTTTCTTTTAAACCTGAAGTAGCTGTATGCAACTAGTATAACCCCCACTAGTTCCAGATGTGATACTGCACAATTTGGCTTCACAGTACTGGCACCATAGGCCTCATTCACATAACCAGAGCTTCTGAGAGGACAAACTGGTTTTCTCCCAAAGTCTCCTTGCACACAGAAAGTATTGCTGACTTTAAAAAAGTTTTTTTTCTTATTTAGACCAGTAGTCAGGGCAAGTTCCCTCTCACTATGTCTCGCTTGTCACTAAGACAAGAACTAGATCCTGATGATTCATCTGCAAGCCAACTAGTCAGAAGAGCCCTCTCAGCAGGTCTCTGTAGCATTGCATTAGGTGTTGCAGCAGCTACAGGATCAAAAACACCAAGCAACACTGAGGAAGTGTCTACTCAAATGCTTCCTCTTCTGCTCCTTCCAGAAAATCTGCACTGGTCCTGCATTACGATATAATTCTCAGCTAAATACAAAGCTCTAACATCCAGGCTGAACCATGTTTCCTGAGCTCAGTCCTCAAGGAGAGGACTCCTCTCAAGGAGACCAAAACAGCACCAATACTGTGTCACAGTTTGTAAATTACTCTCTTTTAACTTGATGTTTTAGTAACAAATTTACAGAATTATCTTTCCTGCTGCCATCTGACTCTAACCTAATGCTATGCTGCTGATATTGGTCCTTTGCCTTGCATTAGATGTTTTCTTCATTTTGTTCCTGCATAAGTTAGGAAGTGAATATTTGCTATTGATGAAAGAATATACATAAAAACAAAAAACAAGTTTATCTGCTGTTGCCTGCCTGTAACACAGCTAATATGAAGGAATGCCTACATTTGTGATCAAGAAGATCCCAAGAAGATCCCAATTACCATTTGACCTGCAAACATGACCACCACATAGGGGTCCACAAGGTCCTTACTGTCGCCTATGAATGCTTTGGTGACATTGGCCATGATGCTAGAGTTCATCTTCGGAAGCCCTTCTGCTTTGTAAATTCGCACATAAAATCTGGCCCATGGTCTTTCCGATGGAAATCCTTTGGGGATCAAGAGGTTCCTGAAAGGAGAAAGAAGCCATTTCCTTAAATGGAAAACTCAGATAACAAAAGACTTTTTCCCAACAAAACTGTAATTTCAGGTTAGCAAGGCAGGGACTGAAAGGAGAGCAGAAGACTTTTGAGGTACTCAGTAAAAAAGGGGTTGAAGGAAGAAAGAAACTACTGCAGTACTTTTCAATCTGTTCCTCAGTATCAGATGTTTTCTGAGTGGCTTGTATTGTGTCTCCTTTCCCAATCACACAAATGTCACACTTCAGGTATCCCTTGGTTCCTGTCCTAATGTCAGCAGGGTCCGTGAGAACAGCCCACTTGTCACAAAACTGATGACCTGTAAAAATACAAAAACTCTGATGATACAAACAATGCAAACCCTTCCTGTCTTCCTCCCCAGGAAGGGCACTTCTGCAGCCAGAAAGCTGCAAACAAGGCTTGAGCATTCAGGAGGATCATGCTGAATTACCCTGCTTATCAAACACATTTGCAAGTTCCAAAATATTGTCTGACCAGAAAGACAACTGACAGGATTGATCTAAATCTCTGCAGGAATAAAATAAGTTTCATCAAGACTTGATAAGGTCAAGGACTGGGCACCAGTGGAGGTTGGAGTGAGATTTCAGCAACTGAATTAAGGCCAGGCCTTTAGGAGGAAAGACTTTTTTTTTTTAATGAGGACTGTTAGAAGATTTTAATACTCTCCTGTAGCCAAAATTTTAGCTAGGAACTATGGAAGGACACATGATCTTCAAAACAAGGAGCCAAAAGAAGCTTCTCTTGAGCTACCCTTCTCAAGGAAGATCCTAAAACCTTTCCTTTTAATGCATCTGGACAGGACAAAAAAAGCCAGTTTTGCAAAAGTGGCCTCAGACCCACAGTTCCTGCCAATGGGCAGATTTTCAAGGTATTTTCACTGCCAAAATTGATTTCAGAAATTTGACTGGTACTCTGGCAGCTAAATACGAAAGCAACACTTCTGAAAACCTTGCTTAGCTTACCATGGGGCGAAAATCCTAATAATCTAATAGGTAAATAAGTGCAATTCCCTTTCTCCTACCTCTCCCCTCCATCCCTGCACCCTTATTTAGCAGAAAAGAAAGCAAAAAGGTAATGCATACCTGGCTGGCTGTATACTGTCCCCAGATCTACTTTAAAGGAGCCTATCAGCACACTCCCGATCAGTTTGTTATGCATAACCTGTCAGAAAAGAGCACATTAATGACTGTCATTCTCTTTCCAGTCAGCATGAGAAAGAACAATTCAAACAGTGATTACATTTATTTCAAAGGGAATAAACAGCTGCAGCCAAAGACACATGTGCAAAGCCAGGAAAGCAGCAAGTATTTGAAAAACAATCTTCACCCAATTCTTGTGCCAATTTAGAAATCACTACAGCTGGAATCCTGGTCCCAGGATCAAACAGACTGGGTACAAGATGGATGTGTCTTCAGAGCAGATGCAGTTATATTATTTATACTGATGCTTTTAAATAAATCATAAAGTACCTAAACACACGGGGTGTAATTGGTTCCCCACAGGCTACATGAATTATATCATTTTCTACCCAGTAGCTAAATTTCCATATAAACTGAGTACACCCACAGGAGAGAGAATTAAAGTGCTTCTTTCAAACACTTTCAGTGTGCACATAAACCAAGAGACTCGGTTTTGATTTGCTACCATACAAATGTAACGATGTAGATGTAAATGAGTACAAATGAGATGGCAAGCAGGCACTATTGAGTCTGTCTGATTATCCTTCTTGTAAGCAAACAAATTTAAATTAATTTAATTAATAATTTTATGAAATTATTCCTATATCTATATACTTTTGTGTCTGGCTATCAAATATATGCTTTCAGATTGCTGTGAATAAATGTGTGCTCCAGTTTATAGACTTAACAGAAGCTAGCAACGTATCCTAAGAGAAGACTTGCTCTAGAACCATATTTTTAAAAATCATAGAGGTCTCATCTGGTATGAGAATGATTTAAAGGTTGAAACCCAGTCCTCGTCTGTGGAAGAGTTTCTGAAAGTGGACTGACTCTTCTAGTAGACCTCGGTCAAGCTGCGAAGATGAACTAGATCCCTGGATCCAAGGCCACAGGAGCTAAAGTCAATTCCTGGAGTCAAACGCCCCAGCCTCTGAGAACATTTCAGGAATGTGGAAGGATTCACACCCTGTCTTTGGACTTGCATCCTTTGCAAGGACTTTGGGGGATTTAGCTTCTCCGAGAGGGAGGAGCAGATGTACATCAGGCTTAAAATTAAAGATGTACATCATTGCAGATTTGATTAAATTTAAAAAATAAATAAATGATTTTCTTTGTGTTTTCAAAATGAGGACAAGAATGAATAGTGTTAAAATGGAGGGCATTTCAGTACATGAGATGGGGGTTTGGAAGAGGCATCAGAATTGTACTACCGTATTGCTACAGGATTGCTGGAATGCACTGGAAGATATTAATTATGAAAAAAAAATATTCATTTTCAGGTGTTGAGAAGCAGATAAATCTATTTTCCCCTCCAAATGCAGACTTTGAATGCAGCTAGATTAACTGCTGAACTGACAAACAATAGTTTGATGCTCTTTTCATTCTCCTTGAGTTTCCAGGTACAGATTTTTTCAGATACAAATTCCAGATACAGGGTTTGTTTTCATGGATTAAGTGAATTCAGTGCTGAATGACTGCTAGTAATGGAAGCTGTCAGTCCTTGTTTCTCCTTAAGTGAAATTGAGGCTAAGCAAGTGCTAGGAAACTTTCCATTCCCCAGAGTTTCCTTCCTTACCAGCACACATTTCCTCACTCATTTGTTTCTGTTCCCTTATTGTTTTCTCCAGAACTCTGTTCCAAGGTACAGAACTTGCTGTTTTCAGTAGTATATAAGAGTATTGGACTAGGTTACCGTTTCCTTTAAAAATGTAATTTTTACCTAGGATTCTGAACCTGGTGAAACTATGTTGATTTATACCAGATAAAGCTGGTGTATTCCCACCTACAGCATACTTGGAAAAGTGGTGTTTTCACTGGATGTATATAAGCATTATGAACAGAATCTGAGATCCAACAGACTGGGCAGATCTTGGAGAAATGTCTCTATAGCCCAAAGCAGCAGCACTTCCCACATATTTAACGCCTTTTGCGTTAGGTCATTCCTGATCCTAAACATGTCAGAAGTTCAGGGTTGTATGCTGTGATATAAGCCATGACTGTGAGAAGGCATCCTTCCCTTCCCATGCAAGAAGAGGAAAGCAATTTAAGCAACAATGTCAGAAATTTTACATCAGGAAGAAGCAAAGATCTGCAGATACTGTATGTAGGCACGAGTTTTATTTCTGTACATTTGAGGTGTGCATGTGGCACAGCAGCTCTGAGTTAGATTTTCCCATATAAGCTGTTAATTTACTAACAGGATTAAACCTAGTTGTCCAACTGGACATGTGTAAATGAAAGTGTTTGATCTGTGTAGCAGTGAAGTTATTTAATGAGATTCTCCACAGAGCAGGTACCCGGTGGCTGTCTCTCAGGAAGATTCACACAGAAGCCTTCCTATAGTTCCTGTGCATTGCCCAGCTCTACCAGGGTGGCACAAACCCTTTCCTGAATCTTCTCAGCAGTTTTTAGGGGCTTGTCTAGGCAATAGGCTGACAAAAGCCCTGTGTGTGTCTTCCATCAGGGCTCCTTGTTGTTCCCCTGGCACTGGACTTGCTGCAAGCACTGAGCGTTCAGAGCCCCGTTCCTAATTAACACCAGCACCACTAAAATCCCCAGAGAGCACCAGAGCCACCGCTGGGGATAAGGTACTTGAAGATTCCTAGTCAGAATCCACATTGTGTCTGACAAATAGGGGAAAACCAGAAGTTTCAGCTCAAAAATCCAAAATATGCGGCAGCTTGAAAACAAAGGTGCTGTTAAACAAGGTGAAGTTTTTCCCTCTGCTTTGTGTGTTGCCAAGCCTGCAGCAAAACAGCACTCCAGAAAATACACTGAAGCTGCCCCAGGGTTACATCCCTTTGAATGGTTGCCAGTTGCCTTTCCTCCTTTTAATCTTCCCCTCTTCTTTCCCGTTCTTCAAGACTCTTCACACTGACTTTCTAGCACTCTTTTCACCTAACACTATTTGTCTTTTTAATTAGAAGGAGAATCATTTAGAACTGATGTTACGCAAGCGATTGGTCTTCACTTGCAGTGCTGAGCTTTCCTGGGTACTTACAGAGATGTTGATAATTTTGTCGAAGAGGAAGACTTGCGGCCCAACGAAGTCGAACACGAAATACTGTGAGGAAACAGGACAGAGGATCAGAATCTCCCTGCTGCTGGTAGCCAACACTGCCAGCAGGCCAGGCATTACTGGGGCAACGGTGGGCACAGCAACACCCTTCCTTGCTCCCAGCTCATCCTCATCATGAACAGGACCTGTTGGCCACCATTCGGCCTCTCTCCTCGTCCTGCATGGTTCCTCAGCCTGCACCTGGCTGCATGATGCTGCCACTGGCAAGTGCCCCTGGGCCTCATTCAGCATCAGGAGGTAGAGTCAAAAGGGACAGGAAGTATTCAAAAGTCCAGAGGAATTTTTTGTTTTAGGAACTATTTTGGTCTCATTTATCATCAGATGGGATAAGTTAGCTTCAAGATGTTCAAGCAGGGAATCCGTAGAAGAAGGAGGTTAGCGATCAGTTTAGAAAGATCTCCCAAATGAATCACATAGAAAAATGTTCTGAGGAAACAGTAGCAAAGAAAGTTGTGATGTGCAATCAGGATAGACAGAGCTTGAGAAGACAAAGGGTAAAAAGAGCTAAAATCAAGGAAACTTTTGCCTTCACTTTGCCAAGCTTAAAACTTAAGCAGCTCTTGGATATACCTCAGATACGTAGGTGCTGCCTGGCTGGTCCATCTCTGTTCAAACTACGAGGAGATGATGACCACCCAAACCACCAAAGAAAACACTTTCCCCAAAACAAAGCACATACCTCATTGTAAAAAGGGGCATTCGTGCCTTCCTTTACCGTCGTTTGCTTTTTCTCGTCACCAATTTCTATGATCACCACAGGGTCGATGTTCTCACCTATGAGCTGCCTGGCCTCAGTGATGGTGATGGCAATCTGTGGGGCACAAGGACACCACGTGCACTCCAGGGAATTCCAGCACGCCTAGGGCTTGTACAGATGCAACAAGGCCCCCATCCCACACTCACCTGGTAGTTCTGGGTTTTCATCTCCTCTCCATGAATTCTGGGCACCAACTTTGCCCTGTTTAAATCACAAGTTGGATTATTTGGCTTCTCTAGAAAGAAGCAGTATTTTGACATGTGTTGAAAAGACTTTGTGTCACTAAGCCTGCATTGCCTGTGGCAGGTAGTTTTGTTATGGACTGTTAGACTTGATTTCAGCAGCAATCGCTCTAATGCCATCACTGGGACATGTAGTCCACGGACTCAGACTCTTGGTCAGAAGACAGTTGCATGGCAAGTCGAGTCACAGGAGCTGTCCGTGGACATGACCAATGCAAGTGGAAAGCAATGCAAAATAGCTTACTCCTCTTTGAACTGAAGCAGGCTGCACTGTGTTTGCTTGTACCTCTCAGGAGCTCAGAACACATGCAACACTTACTGCAACTTAGCTCCGAACCCAGAAATTTGGTAAGCACAAGAGTTTGCACTCAAGCAATTCCACCTTTCACTCAGAGTGGCACCCAGTGTGTCTTTAACCTTTTCTTATTGCTTATTATGAAACATAAAAAGATGGGAGGTTCTTATCCATTTCACATAGATACTTAACATGGAAAAATTTGGTATTGCTCCTTGAGTACTAAAGGATTTCATATCTGGATTTGCATGACGCTCCACTCCAGATTTCTATCCACCTCTCATGTATTTAGTAATGGGGAAATGCTTTAAATCCACAGAGCCCAGTGCTGTGGGAATGATTTCACCTGTTTATCCCATTAAATCTGACTCTATTCCTCCCCCACTCTGAACAATTACACCGACACATTGGCTCCTGTCCCTGTCGGTTCATCTTCATTAGCAGCACAGTTCAGGCTCTCTCAGCATCCATTTCAATCTCTCTGCACTGGATAGCATCTGGTGACAATCTGTCTTGAGCTGATAATATTTTGCTGACAAGTGCATCCCAGTCTGTCATGTGGAAGTACAGGGGTGGAGAGATCAGCACTGTCAGCAAACAGATTTTCTGTCAGAAAATATATTGCTCTGTGGCAATACCATTCTAGGGAAAGACAGAAAACATGTTTGGGGGGATATCAAGGAAGATATACCAAGCAGCACCTTTTCCTTTTTGGGCTTAAAGGAGGAAAAATGCTGGATGATGCATCATTGATCGTCAAGTCCTCCTCTCCTTCTTCTTGTCTTCTGAGAGTTTCATGGTGAAGATTTTCACTTGCATCATGATCACCTGGTGAATAAAACAGTCAAGAGAAAAAAACTCCCCTCTGCTTTCAGCTTGCAAAAAGCCAGCCTGTAGCACAGCAGTGAATTCAGCAGCATGAGCTGAATATATTATTTATTTGGATGTCACAATTAGAGATAAACAAGTGGTTTGTGCTGTGCGGCACTGGAAATAACAGCAATTCCCTTCTGTGCAAAGACATGTGCTCCGTAACAAACAGGGCCTGCATCCCTTCTCTCCATCCCATGTGAATCCACACCAAAAACCTGCACAACAGCCGCACCCGACTATCCCCTCTCTCATCTGGTAAAGATGGTGGGCAGATTGTTGCTATTTTCAGCACATGTTACTTTAGAGCAGTTAGCCTGTCATTTCTGGTTACTGGACCCTGCAGTCCCTTCCAAATGACTAAAGAGGAGTCTAGATGGAAATTGTTTCTCATTTTTCCCTTTTGTAGAGATGAAGGACTGGAAAACCAAGCGCAGAAAGAGAGAATAGAAGAGCATGATTCCCGTGAACGCTTGTACTCAGCTATAGTCAGATCCGATGAATTGCTTTCAGAAATGCCTTTTTATGTTTTTCTAGATGTAAAGAGGACGTGGGCAATTAGCTCAGATGTAGACATCCACATTATTTGGCCAGAAGAGCCCTCTCCATGCTGCTCTGTTTTGTCCTCTTGCTCCAGCAGAAATTCTGCCAGTGTCTCTGTCCCTTGCCTAGTGAGTCTAGGTTCAATGACTGTTTTAGGAATGAAGCTGTGTGTTGTGGGTAAAAGTTTAAAATTCATTTGTAATTCATTTGGATATTGATATCTATAAGTAGGAAAATTTTAGTGACTCTGGACATGGTCTAGAAGGTATCAAATGGTATCCACCACAGAAATACCCAGTGGCTTAGGTGACCCCCTGGAGACATCCCTTCGTTAAACATGTAGAGTCACATCCAAGTACATTTGCTTCTAGTAGCCTATGACATTGTGGTCCAACCGCAGACCTAGGGAAAGGGTTATAATGGTGCTTCCCTATCTCTTTGCAGAGATATGATTTAACGGACACTTAGAAACTGTGGTGAAAATAGCAAAAAACCATGCACGGTATGGAAATCTCTCTTGGATTTCTTCATTACAGCTCTCATCAAGCCTGGATGCATCTGTGCCTTTTTTGGCCTGCCTTCCATAAGCCTTCCATAAGCTTCCATGGAAGCATTTCACTGCAGGAAGGTACAGACAGATGTAACTTTAGTCCTATGCTCCAAGGTAGCCAGGCATGAGCCAGCTCCAGGCCAGGTGTCCTGCTGCCCCATGATTTGCAGCTCCATGTGGAAGCTGATACACACAGCAGCTCAAAGCAGCTCGTTGCACTACCCATCTCATACACTTTGTATGTCCTCCCACAGCCCCTCCAGCTCGTGTCCCGTCTTCAAGGACTTCGGGAGAGTGAACTTTTCTCCTCATCCATGTAAGCGTGCCTTGCTTTTCACCCCTTGAGGGTGTAGTGCCTGTCTACAAACTCTACAGATTTGCCCTGGATATGTAGCACCATGTTCCCATGACTACCTCCCACATCCTATTTACTCTAGACCAGACTGTTTGATTATAGTCTCGTAATACGCTCTATTATTTGCTTTGTAGGCTAAAGTAGATAAAATTTCCAGCCCAGCTGGGACCAGGCATGTGTCAGCATGACGCGCTGCCTGGACTAATCTTTATAAGTTCCATTTTGTCTCCATTAACATGTAATGCCTTCTTAAAGTTTCTTTCCCTTTAAAGTTGCATTTTTCTAACATTTTAACACTGGAATGTGTTTTTTTCTCAATAACCTTGTGCATGTCGTGCATCACTAATCAGCAGGAATTATCCTCCTGTGTGGATCAGAAAATGAAAAGGGTGCACTGAGCAACTGCATTCCTACATATGTCCTTGACAGCTGAACTAAGCCCCAAACCACAATCAAGACAAGAAACAACCAGTAATTTCTTTATCTTTGCTATATCAGACTCTTAAACAATAAAGACACTAGTGAAATATACGAATAAGCGACATTAAGACATCAATTTATCCAATGTTTCAAAGACATAATCATTTGAAATAAAAGGTTGCAAAAGTGCAGATGCTTATAAGGAAGATTGAAGAAAATTAGAATATAGTGTACCTCATAGAACATGGTATAGCTTATTGAGTATAAGATCATAAACTCAAAAATATCTGTAATTACTAGGAAGTTTAGTGGTATTTAGTGCTTTTCTCTGCTCCAAAAGCCCAAAACCCTTCTTGCTACAAAGGTCAAAAGATAATCATTTTAAAAGTATCATCCTTCAGCTAAACAGTGCTTATGACACAAAATAAGTATTTCTATTTCTGCCCAATAGTGACAGGTTTATTGCAGTACTATAATTCATGGGCTGCACTAAACACACAGGAGTCTCTGTTTTAAAAGACCCCATGAAATATGAGTCAAAACTCTGCAACACAGAACTGCATAAGGAAAATAATTTGCTCTGCCTGAAATACCAGTGCAGTGCAGGTGAACAGCAGAACTGCCCGGTTAGGGAAGAGAGAGCAGGAGAACCAGCAACGCATTGGGAGGAAGCAGCAGGAACCTCTGTGTGTTTGGTGCATATGCAGTTAGATAAAGATAAAAACCAAGCCCTTGTACAAGAGAAGTGCTGCTAGATAAAGCTTGCAGTCATCACATACTGCTCAGGCTCTGCCATTACAGTTTCTAGCAAAAACAGGTCTTTTGGATGGAATTACATTCCTGCAATGACCTATGTATCTTCAGAGCAGGGAATAATCTTTCAAAACCTGTTGCCCCTCTGTGGGAAGATCCAAGCTAAAGTAGTTGTAACAAAACAGCTAATGCAGAAGGAATATGCTCTCTGTTATTTGGTAGTGATGAGGAATTTGTTGCCCATTTTACCAATTACTAAGGCAATAGCCCTAAGACAATTCCAGTGTGTTCACTGTGAAATTAGTTGTGATGTAGTCCCTATCCTCCTCTTACCAGCTGACGATTTATGAGGCCTTACCCAGCACATCTTTGTTTGCAATGGTTAACCCTTTTTCGCCTTTTTTCTTCTTCTTCAGCTTCATGCCAGCAAACAGCCCCTTCCTGAAAAAGTAATGAAAAGTCATCATTTCCATACCCTGCAGTCCTTTTCTGGAGTGGAATCTAGTTTAATTCAAGGATCTGATAAGCAGGAGTTTTAATTTTCCAGTGAGATCTTTTTATTCTGTTTTCTCTCTTATATAAAGCAAACGAAGGAACATTCTGGTTTTGTACTTCACCTAATTTTGTTCACTTTAAAAATTGGCAGCACGCAGGGGAACACACTGAGAGAAGAGTTGAAACTTCTTTTCTGACCAAGAGGCAAAGGAAGGAAATCCATGATAAGCTCCCAGTCCTGTTGACTTCCCACCACCACAATTCCTCTGCAGAGACCAGAAATAAAAGCATCTCACAAATAACAAGCTCCAGGTCAAAAGCAGAGTTCCACTGAAATAAGATAAGCATAAATGTGTTTGTTTAAACTTCCTCTGCAACAACACCCACTGTGCCGGGGCCACCTCCACCATAAAAGCTACTTTAGTTTTTTAAATTATTTATTATTCTTTTTTTTTTTCCTTACTTGCTACTCTGGGAGCTGGAGAAGAACTTTCTCCTCAACTGCTTTTGGGCCTGCTTCTCCCCAGCATCAGTTACAGCTGCCACCAAATGCAGCTTTTCTGCCTCTCTTGCCTGCCCCAGTCACTTCTTCCTAAACTTGATTAGAGAAATAACCCATCCAAAAAAATGACCTAGTTATAAAGCTTTGGTGAGGATTTGGCTGGATTATTTCTCAGATCGTGCTGGTTAAAATGACTTTATATTCTTGGCCTCATTAAGGTTTTCTTTGTTCCTAGTTCACTGAGTTTTGGTCTCAACACCTTGCCACATGCCTACCAGGCTTGTCCAGGAGCAGGGAGCTTTCATGAGGTGGGACATATGCATGTCATATGTATGTATATATGAGATGCACATTGCCACAAGTGTGCAGATTTGATTATCAGGACATATTTTTCCCCTATCATTAAAGGAATTATATACCTAGATCACTGCCAGAATAAAAATGAACTTTTCTGTAAAAGTATCAAGCCCATCTAGCCCAAAACTGCAGGCACCTGTGAATTAAGTAAACCTGATATCAGTCAATGCTCA
This sequence comes from Crypturellus soui, assembly GCA_032275445.1. Lineage (NCBI taxonomy): Eukaryota > Metazoa > Chordata > Aves > Tinamiformes > Tinamidae > Crypturellus > Crypturellus soui. Next base: position 430,341 of record JAUBNY010000768.1, read on the forward strand.
AACACCTGAAATCACATGCAAACTCCAGGTGTGCTTAGCTCTAAAGAAAAAAATAGTGATAACAGGAAAGGAAATCTGATAATTTTACATATCCTGTTCAGTGTAAGCAAATTCAACTGAGTTGTCCAGTCTAAGAGAAATGTTAGCAATGCTTAGCTCTATAACCAAGAATGGACAACTTCCGTACAGGCTTTACCCCCCAAAATAGAGTTCATTATACCATTATACACATAGAATTTGATGGAGAAAATCTCCTCCATTCCTCCATGTAGGTCTAAGCTAAGTAAATGGTATTTTCAGGGAATTGAAAGTATTTTTCCTTCGCAATAGGGACAATCCATCACCTTAATACATAAGCTACTTGTCATCCGGTGATAGCATTTGTGCTCCGCAGATTGTGCCAGAGCACAAAGGTAGCACCTCTGATGTGCTTAGGAAAGTCATTAAAACCTTTTGAGACTGCTCTATGGATATTACTTTCCTGACAGAAAATTTGTTCTTTTGGAAAGAAAGGAAAAAAAAAAAGAGTAAGCTTCCTCTGAATTTCCCCAGAAGGCATTTCTCTATGTATAGTGCACGCTACCTATATTTTTGCCACAGTGAAAAGCAAAATGGAGAGTTAGTAGGATATTCTGGTTGCCTTCAAGGAAGAAATACGGCACTGGGAGAAACTGGGATGTCAAGAGGATCTTGAACAGACCACATGGGGTGCAAGAAAGTTCATTCATCTCTCTGATGTGTGGTGAAGTTATTGCTGGGTAGCACAGTAGCACTGACAAGAATCAGTGAAGGTTTCCGTGATATGCAAATAACAGGGAATCGTGGAATGGTTGAGGTTGGAAGGGACCTCTAGAGATCATCTAGTTGTCCCTCAGGCAGGGACACCTAGAGCACATTGCTCAGGATCACATCCAAGCAAGTCTTGAAGAGAAGGAGACTCCACAACCTCTCTGGGCAGCCTGTTCCAGGGCTCTGTCACCCTCACAGGAAAGAAGTCACCCTCATATGGAGATGGAACTTCCTGTGTTTTTACTTACACTCATTACCCCTTGTCCTATCACAAGCCACCACTTAGAAGAATTTGGCCCCATCCTCTTTACATTCTCCCCTCAGATATTTATACATGTTGGTAAGATCCCTTCTCAATCTTCCCTTCTTGAATATGAATACGGATTTTGTCCCTATCAGGAGGCAAGAAGCTAATTCAAGATATAATAAAACAAATTCATGTCCAAAGAGAAGGTGGGAGAAAGGGTCCTATAGGTTAGTGAAATGCTTACGTTGGAGGTTTCCCATTTAAATTAATTGATTAGAAGCATTTTAAAACAATAATCTCTTCTAATCAGGAACATTGCTTAATACAAATGGGATTTATTCCATCAGCTTACTCCATATAAGAGCAGTTAGATTGTAAGTCTGGAGAAAGGACAACTTCCTTCTTTTGCATATGTACCATGGCAATACAGGTCTTGGTTTATGACCATGGATCATTATGATTCATTGATCTTTCCCTAATAAACAGTGAGACCTGAGCTGTACAACAGCTTTTGAATGCACTCAGTGCTGGATTTGAAGCAGTGATCTAGAAGGACAAGGGTCCATTTTCCCTTATCAATGACACAGACATACTAGGTCTCTGAATTCACTCATTTTCATACTCGTCTCTCATCATGATTTATCGATGGCAGCTTTCATCTTTCCCGCTTGTTAGCATTCCAAAAAAGAAAAATTCTTTTATGCCCTTTATTTTCATTTATCTGTCCCTTCATAGGCACTTCATGATCAAATCTTGCTCTGCATAATGGTCTCTCAGCTATCATCTAATTGCAATTTGCAGTCTAATTTAAAGGAAGGCTGGCAAAAAAAGCACTTCAGACTTGCCTGCAGGAGAGCAAGAGAATATGCTAGAAGTTTTTCCTCTTTGTTTAAACTTATTTTTTTGTGACAGAATAATGTTCCCAACAGACCATGTCCTATAAAAGTTAACACAAGAGGAGAATACCTTTTTGCTGTAGGAATAGTCAAACATCATATATTAACCTTCAACCCAGGACAAGGATCAGAGATTTCATCATGCTACCAGCAGGGGAGGGATTCATCTCACCTGAGCTAGAAGTCTACCTCTACCATCCCAGGTACCTTCACAGTCAGTGAAGAGAAACGGGCATTTCTAGAGTGTGGGTTATCTGACACGTTTTAGGTATTTACTGTAGGATTACAGGAAACACATTTCTCACTCTTGGTTATAAAGTCAGAAGAACAACCTGAGCAATAAATTCAGATATGTAGTCTAACTTGCACATAGGGAGAAATAACCCCATGACAGGCTGGGGCAAATTGTGTGGGCAAGTTTTACAGAGGAAGGTTTGGGATCCTGACAGTCACAAAGTTGGCCATCATCGTGCCCTCACGGCAAAGTAGACCAGCAGCCTCCTGGGCTCAGCGGGATCTTATCAAGGCATATTAATATCTGAAGGGATGGTATAAAGAGGCCAGGTCCAAACTTTTCTCAATTGCTATCACAAAGGAAATTCTTTCTGAGCATAAAAAAGTACTTTTTGCATTAAGTATTGTCAAATACTGGAATAAGATTTCCAGAGAAGCTGTGGAATCTCCACCCTTGAAGATATCCAAAACTTGTCTAGATATGGTCCTGGAACGTGCTCTTGTTGGTTTGACCTTGAGCTGGAGGATTGGAGCAGAGACCCCGGAGATCCCTTCCAACCCCAACTATTCTGTGATGTTGTGCTTCTGGGGATCCTTAAAACCACAGACATGGAAAACAGCCCTATTTTATCTCGGTACTTCCACAGACCACCCAAAAGACCTCACAGGGGCAGCATGAGCTGCCCATAGGTAGGTGCCCCTACCACCATGTTCCTGGCAGCAGAGAATTCCTACCAGGGCAGATACCCCACTTTCCCACAGAGTCTGATCCACCCTGGAAGCAGCAGTTTCAGTAAACTTCTTGGTACTATTGAAATGATTTTATTCAGGGAGGATCAAACTTCTGTGCAGCTCAGATATGAGCCAGATTCAGTGCCTAAGGTCTGTAAATCTATAAGCAGAATGACTGCCTTTACCTCCAAGAAAATGTTAGAAATCAAAGAAACAGAAGTGCCCTTCTGTGTTTTCACAGATGAATGTAGAATTTGTTAGATGAGACAGTATTTTTTACATGCAGTTTTATGTCTTGTTAAAATTCTGACTCTTTCAATAAAATTTAATTTTCCATAGAACTTTGCGGTAGATCAAACAGTATGCATTGGGGAATTAATTATTAACTCCACATAATTAGTTCCCTTTTTATTGAATAAACCCAAACAAAAAGAACCTACTTCTTTTTTTTTTAATATAAAAATGAAAAGGACTCGTGGCTCCTTTTATCACTCCACAGTATAAAACAGCCAGGAAAATTGAAAGGAAAAGTAAATTATCTCATCATTTAAACTGATCATTTCAAATGGTAAAACACAATATGCAAAATATGAAGACAAGACTTAGGAACAAAAAGCTTAATAAATCTAAAACTATAATGTAAGCACAACTCAGCTATTATCTCATTTGTGCTAATAAATGAAATCCCATGGAAAAAAATATTGCATTAAATTTAATTGTTGCAAAGGGTTGAGCAAAACAACAGTTATATACTTGGTCAAGTGGAAAGCAAGAAGCACCTTAATGACCAATTAGCAACACATTTCATTTCATGCATTCTCTTCACAGAATTACCAAAGTCAAAGGAAGATTTTGGCTGTTTATTAATTTATCATCTCCCTTGCCAGTGTAGGATTGCCTCATACAGCATACGGTCAGACACTTTGTCCTGGTTCAGTAATCAGACTCCCTGTATCCCCAAATCCATTATTTCTGCTGCTCTTCTTTCATAGCCCAGCAGATCTCACTAGATATCTTAACTCATTTCCATTTTTTCTGATTTCTCATGGTTTCCTGTATTTTGACAGGTCCAGGGATTTGTATGAGAAAAGCTTCAACTTCTCAGAGAAGCTGGATACAAAATCTTATCTGACAAGCTTCTATTTAAAATACTCACGTGGAGCTTAGGGTTTTCACATCTACATGACAGCATGATACTATGCTTTATCTAGTGTATTAGTATCTTTAACTATATCATATATCATATCAGTAATGGCAAAACAAAATTGCAAGGTGAAAATATGCTGGCCAATATTATTTATATACTAACTACATACATGCAAATATGAGCTTTATATTAAGTATTACAACTTGGGAAAGAAATGCTATTCTCTTTGTGGATAATTCTCTGTAGTACTTCAGTGAAATCAGGTGTTAGAAAATATTAGAAAAGGGATAAGAATGTGAAAAAGAATGTCATATGCCACTGAAAATTGCAAATCAGCTACTGCACGTTGCTCCAAGTAGCTGTCTCTCAAAAAGAATAAGAATTTGGTCATGGGCAAAAAAAAAAGTAGATAAAGAAGAATAGATGATAGAGAAGGACAACAAAAACTGTCAAGGGGAGGAAGGAGCAGCCTTATGAAGAGAAACTAAGACAACTGGGACTCCTCATTTAGAAAAGAGGCAGCTAAGGGAATGTGGTCAAAGTTCATGAAATGAAGCTGGTGAACAAGGTGAATGCAGAACTGTTCCTGAGCAAATCCTGCAACTTGGGAGCTAGGATGCATTTGATGAACCAGCTCTATAAATACTGAAGGACTTACTAACACTCAGAATAAAACATTCTGGGTGCTGGGGAAAAGAATCACACACAGTGGCCAGGCTCATGTTCTCTCCCTGAATATCTCCTCTTTTGATGGAGACAGAGTAGTGCTAGATGGCTGCTGGGTCTGACTCTGTAGAATATTCCTCATGTTCTAGTGGTTCTGAATCATAAATACCAGACCTGCACATGCCTGAATCATTTAGCAGTCGTGTTGGACCTGTCTCAGGAATATATTCGTAATCATATTTCTGTCAAAATTACTCAAACATGCAATAAAAATTTACGCCTAATCCAGTATTAAGCCCCACAGTGCAAAATTAACCCACTCTTGGAACACATTTAAACTGGGATGTGAGTTTATGCCCAATTATTCCTGTCTCGTATGACCACCACATTCTTGACCAGGTGCTTGGATTTCCTATCTCATCTATCTGGAGCTGAAGGACAGTTTGGAGTATTGAATGACATGCAGAGGATGACGAAGTGTTCACAGTTTCTCAGTCCTGAGACCACAAAACAGGAGCACTGCTTGAAGTTATCATGCAATAAGCTTGAAACTGAAGAATAAAAATGTTTTTCTAAAAGGCACGTAAGTCATAACACACATTGCCAGGAATACTCTTGATATCAAACAATTCAAAAATGTTTTGGGTTAACATATGGAGCTTGTTGACAGGGATACTGAACATTCATCCACCTCAGAAACTCCCGGACCACAGGAAACTTCTAATAGGATCACTCAGTTCCCACCCAGAATTTCATAGCCCCTTTCCCTGGGTAGAAATAAGGAGTCAGAAACCAGGATTAAGCAGATCTTACTCAGTTGCTCCCACATCCTTAGCATTTTAATTCTAAAGTACTATTTCCCCAGATGCTTTTATACGCTGATTAACTAAAAGATAATCTGAAAGAGGAAATACCATGTTTATTCAAGCACACTCTGCACAACTTGTAATTTGAACCTTTTGAAGCATGCACAATTCTTTAGAAATTAATCTCAAAAACCCCAACAAAACTTAGGGGACAACAGAGCAGCTGCAGAGGCCCTCTGCAAATGAGGACCACTTGCCAGAACATCTAGCCCTGGTTCTTTCAAATCCTGGCCCTCATGCAGAAAAGAACTGCTTTTTACTCATATATTTAGCATTCTTATAAACTACAAGCCATGACAGCAAAGAGGCCACATTCTGAGCAAGCATAAATCAAAGGCTGTACTCCATGATTATTGTTAAGTCAGGGCACAACGGCTGAGTAATGGATATACTAAATATGAACATGTACACCTACGAAATAAAAAACACAGTTATTACACCCAGGGAGTTTGTTTCTCTTGTTCCTGCTCCTCTCACAATCATGCCCCCTTTCAGCCATCAACTGCTGGTGTGAGAAAATCTGGCCTTGAAATTGAAATTACTACAGAAAGTACCAGGCAGTGTGGAATAGATAAATACAGGCAGCAGTAATTACTTCGGCTACAAACAATTAAGCATTAAATGGCTTGTTTATTTTCCTTTTCTTCAAGAAGTCTTTAAATATGATTAGGTGAATTTACAACCAGAACTTGGAAGCCTCCCCTATGAGCATCAGACATACCTGTGGGACTGCGGGGTTGTTGCGGAGGGCTCCATCCTGCTCGGGAATGTTCTTCCTCCAGTTTCTCTTCCCTGTTACACCGTGAACAGACTCTCCAAGCTGATATTTGCATTTAAGACTTGTCTACTTGCATGTAGCGAATGTAACGCCTGGTTAGGCGAGCCAGTAAACACTGAACCACAACCAGGAATTCTCCCTGCGCAAACATTAACGCCTCTCACGTCCTGCAGCGATCTGCAGGAGCCAGCGTGCTGCTTGCCCGTAACATCTCCAAGCTGAAAGGACACCGAGATCTTCATGCCCACCACGACACCTTAAAGGGGGTGAGCTTTTAGTTAGACTGTGCAGTGACTCCCTGGAAAGTTAGGCCTTTAAGTGTTCAAAGGTGAGTGGGCCGCTGTAGAAATGGAGGCATCTGATCTTACCAAGATTTTATTTTTCTGTTTTTTGTGTTCTGGTCATTTCAAATAATTATTCTGGAATTCAAGTATTTCCAGATATTATAACTAGCATTTATGCATGCATATCCAGTTATTATTTAGAACATCTTTTCATTTCTCACTTTTCATTTTCATCTTCCATTTTCTCACTTTTTTTCCAACTCAGCTGCTACTACATTCCTTGCAAAGAGCAGGTTACAGAAGCAAGAGAACTTTGCTCTGCCACATCCTCAAAGACTATTTTCATTTTCTTCTTAGCTTTTTGTTATGCAAAGGAAGGAAGAAGGAAGGGAGAAGGAAGTCATCCATTGAATAGGAAATCTATTAGCATCAGGCTGAACACCTTGGATTTATGTACTCAAATCCCAGCAGGTTGAATTAATCCTTCCCAAATTTTATCATCAAGTTCACTGTACTACTGAGGTTCATAGAGCGGGTGAAGCGTTTGCAGTTTTACTCAAATGAGAAGTGCAGCAGACAATCAAAACATCAGTAAGAGCTTTTAACCCAAATGATGGGCTAAGTTCAAAGTTCTGTACAGTTTAATTTCTCTCGGGCCACTTTTGACAGTTGCTGCCTCCAAGGGCCTGTAGTACCTGCTCTGTCCCGGTTCAACAAGGGTCAAGCAGGCAGCCCGGCCCCCAGGGAGCTGCGCATCCTCCCTTAGCACCAGGGTCCCTCGTGGCCAATTTGAGCAGCGGGGCAAAGCTCTGCTACAAGGAGAAATGGGTAATTAAATCTCATATAATCCTACTTTTTAACAAGCACATACAAAATCACATGCTTTAGAGAGGGGAACAGGAATTTTCTCTGTTTGCCTTTCCAAAACCCCCACCTAGCCTGAAATTCCTATGCTGCCTTTTGTGAGGATGTTGTCCTTTGATTCTTTTTTTTCCAATTTCTCTCATCCTCTCGCTGTTTCTCACACAAATAAGCCATCATCAAAAAAAAATAAACAATAATAATGCAAATGATCACCTGCACATGCCTAAGTTTAGGGTTATAAAATGTGCCTGTATTCTAGGTGGTGGCCACCATGACTTTTACTGTCTAGTTCCTCAGAAAACTCCATAACTTCTTCATACAAAATGTCAGCTACACCGACCCTGCAAAGTATAACAACTTATATAGCAGCACAGTTAACCGGGGAGACTTGGCTGATGCACCATAAAGCACCGTCATTTTAAAACTCATTCCCCAAAATTGTTTTTAAAGTACTCCATTTCCCATTGAAATCCTAAACATTGTGAGCAGCGCACGAAAACTCTCAGGGGAAGCTTGCTCGCAGCCTGGTAACATCCAAGAAAAGGCCGATATCAAACTTTTAACTCTCAAAACTTCCAGCCGTGTTTCTCCTGCGAGGCTGAATTCAGAAATGATTCATTACCAATATGGGGCGGTTTCACTACATTACCCTGAAATTTTCAGCTGGATAAGATGAACTGGCAACTCTGGAGGCAAAAAAAGCTGTCAAGGGAGAGGCAGTCCCAGACTCCCCCAAATCCTCTATCAGTAGCTAATGAGTTTTTCCCACTAGTGCCCTGGGAGACAATGCAATGCCACGTGCTGCGGATGAGAGCCTCCGTGCAGGGCTACTTGCGTGCTAAGCCATGCGGGTCCCCAGTGCCCCCTTTCTTAACGGTACAAAACTTCCCAGAAGATCTGCAACAGGTCAGCAAGGATCTCCTCGGCAGAAACAGTGACTCTTCCTTTAGCACCCAGTTAGTACTTGAGCAGCACAAGCTGGACAAATTTTTGGCTCATCTTTAACTGTGTTCTAATCAAGACTTTCCCTGTCCCAAGGGGTTAATAAAAGTAGTTCTTGATTAAAAGATGTAAAGAGGAGATACTTTGTTTGGAAGAAGGAGAAAGTGGAGATTAGGTGTGTTTTGATTCTTTCTTTTGCATAGGAAATGTCTTCAGACTTACTAAACTTTAATAGCCGAAATGATTGCAAAGAGGAGCAAACCAATAGCATTTGCAGGTTTTTATTGCATCTGTCTTGCATCTGCCTTGCTCAAGGG
>JAUBNY010000768.1:447699-458891 GCA_032275445.1 Crypturellus soui
GAAATCTCAAGCTTTATGTGTGCTGGAGACTTTACACATGGAGCACGGTGTGCTAGGAGACAACCTGAGTCCCAGCAAGGCAAACCAGAGGAGCCGACTGATACCCACAGGGAGGGGCAGAAAAGGAGACAGTTACAATTCCCTGAGGGTTTTCAGATATAACCAAAACCTTCGCCAAAGCAGTGACAATGTCAGTGGAGTCAAACACTTCCCTGTAGCCTCACACAATTGGTCAAGGGAGATCTGGGGAGGTCTAACAGCTCCCCTGTGTGTTTTTGTGGTTATTCGGACAAATTCTCTGCCTACCTCAGCCTCAAGCTGCCTTATAAAGTGGGCTTCTTACAATTTAAATAAAAATCCATCACTTTCACCCTAATACTGTTGCATCCTTTATTCTTAGTGGCTTAAATTCTTCTGCCAGGTATGCTGGGGTAAATGCTAAAGCAATGCCTCATTTCTCCAGGGCTACCTCAGAATCACAGCGGAAAGTGGAAGTGGAAAAGTGGAACCAAGTGGAAAAGTGGAACCAATATCTAGAAGACTGGCACAAATAACAGATTATCAGTGTTTCTTTACCTATAGAAACTTCAGAAGCCACAGCAGCAGTGTGTTAAGGAAACAAGTTTGATTAACTGAATAAAATATGAAACACTTTTGATATTTTGTCTGTACACAAATTCATCATCCTCAAAGCAAAAAATCTTTTGATGTCAAAAAGAAAAAAAATCAGCAAATGACCCACTCTTTTCCAGGAAACAAGGAATTGATATTAATATTTCTTAGACTGATTCACATTATTGTGCAATTTCATATTTTCTGAGCCATGTGTGACTGGCTCAGATTCCCAGGTGCTTTAGCAATGGCTGTTTATAGTGCTTTGAATTATCGTTTCTTGAAAATCAACTACATTAGCTGAAATAAAATGTATCAAATCCACAAAAACAAACCCTTGTTGTCTTTCAAAGCTAATAAGATGTTTAGAGTCAATTTTAAAGCCTGAGAACTCTCTAACACAGGGACTAATCCAGCATCTCAAGCATCTGATGAAAAAGATTGTTGTTGTCTGCCGTAACCACAGGACCAGATCCACAGAACAGTAAATGACTCAGACTCCAACTCGGCAGAACAAATCTGTTTCAATAGAAGGAGCATTAAATTGATCTAAATCTTATCAAAGGTAATGCTGGATTTGCTTTTGATATGTTTTCTTGGACTGTTTCTATGAAGGAAGCAAACTGGAGATATTTCTGCATGCTTTGCTCTTCATACACAAACCAACATGCAGTAGTCCTAGAATTTAGGACAGGCACAAAATAAAAATTGCCACTAAGCGAAATTTGTGTAACTATTGGAATTAACTCACTATATAAATGAATCTAGGGTAAATTATCAGACAAATCCTCTAACCAAGCTTTGATCTCAGTTCCACCTCTGAGTCTACAGCTACCGTACAAAACCCATGGTCTGTTACAGGTAGGGCAGAATTTGTTTGCCAATACTGCAAAAGAAGATAGGAACAAGAAACACACCATAACCAGAATATCTTACTTAAAACATCCTATTGTGAATGGAAATATGGAAATACATAAGTATATAAATGAACATGTATACATACAGACACATGCACATTCATAGGTATGTACAAACCAAACACCCATGCATTCATTAAGGAAGATGCTCAGCTCAGGAACTGACTTGGAGAAGCTAAAATTATTTCCACCTGCTGATCATCATATCTAAGCACTGAAAGATGCCCTTAAACACACTCTGTAGAAAACAAAAGAAATTTCAGTTGGCAAGACAAGGTTTACAAGCATCTGTGTAAGAGACATGGCTTGTTGCTTCCATGTACTTACTCAAGGTAGAATAACAAATCTACAGGGGAAAATGCCTGTTACATCAGAATGATTCATACTGCTATAGAAATAGCCCTCATGCCTTTGAGCCCCCAGGCACCAGACCCAACGCTTTGGGTGATTTCTGCTCTCTTACTTGCCCTGTTGGGTTGGTGCAAGTTCTCCTCCTTGCACTACCGGGGTGAATCACACCAGGTATGAGCCAGGCTAATCCTCAACATACTGCATTTCTAAATAACAGTGGACAGGAAAAGAAAATCCTAGACACAACAAAATACACTTGTCAAAGACAGTCATGTCCCCTGGTTTGCAGTTCAGTAGAACTCTCCTAAAGATTTTTAAAGAATAAATAAGTACTAATACAAAAATTGCGGATATAAATGAAACCCTCACACATGCACATCAATGTTAAAATTTTAACTCCGCAAGTACTTCTGTGCCTCATTTTTCTCACTCCAGCATGTGAATTTTCACCCTGAGAAATAAATGAAATATAGACAAGACATTACTTTGGCTTTTTCCCGTCCATCCCCTCTGCTTCCTCGTGCACGGTGGCCTTCAGCAGTTCGTGCAGCACCTGGAAGACGCACTGCTCTCCCAGGGCTGCCGTAGGGATTCTGCCTGTGTTTATGATTAACCCACCGAGACATCCGCCACTCTAGGGTGAGGCTGTTTAAACACTTAATTATATTCATGACTCCTTTCTTATTCTAGATAACATTTCCCAATGCACTGGAGTGTACAAGAGTGATTAACTGTTTAGTGAAGTCTCTCAAAAGTTAGTGGTTTTGGCGCACAGCACTTCAGAGAGACACCACAGCTTTTCCTCCTCGGCTTACAGACAGCTGTTTTTTCAGCTCATAAAACAGCTGCAGAAACACAGCAGGCTCATGTTCTGCTGTGCAACTGGGCCAAAAATGGGATATGTGTTTTCTTTCACAGTTTCATACAGTTCAGGCATATGCTAAGCTGGTACAATATCTACTCCTCCTTCCCCACACTTGCCAATACAGCCTACTCAGTGTACAAATACTCGCTGCAATATCAGTGGGAGTTTGGCCAGGAAAGCAGTGGAGTAGATAGGCCCCCAAAAGCCTGGAATTTCAGTTTCCTCAAGGACTCAGAGGTATTTCTCCCTAAATGTCCTGGATACAGGAAAAAACTTTTTCATGATGAAGGTACTCAAGGATCAGAACAAGTTGCCCCAGGAGGTTGTGCAGTCTGTACCCTTGGAGGATTTCAAAACTCATCTGGATAAATTCCTGAGCAACCTGGTCTGGTATCACAGCTGACCCTGCTCTGAGCAGGAGGTTGGTCTAGAGATCTCCCGAAGACCCTTCCAGCCTGGGTTATCCAGTGGTCCTGTATTCTGAACCTGCTAATGGTATGTGCACATATATTGACACTCACAGCATGGGCTGAGAATGAAATCTGCTCCATGTACTGCTACCATGTGATGGTAGAGTGACAGCACAAGATATTCCTTCTCCCTGACCTCATCTCATCTGCAATATGGGAATAAGTCTAGTTCCTTATTTCCCTGGGGTTTTCATGAGCACTTTATGAAAATTTTGAGTTGATTCATGCAGCAAATGTCACAGCAATACATCAGATGGAGAGTTTGCATTAGTCCTTAAACCAAAAAGAATGTAAACTTTGGCACAAGCCACAAGTGTGTTTGGGAGGATGAGAAATGTCTTGCTAATCCCTGTTACACCAACAGAACATCAACCTGCTGACTAAATACGAAAGCAGAGGGTAATAAAGAGCTGGTCATTTCATCTTCCAGATGAAAAATATAAGAGGTTTTCTTGTATTATAAAGTTCTTTGCCAGTTGCTCTACTTCATTTCTTAAAAAAAAAAAAAAAAAAGTGCCAATAATACAAAAGGATAAACAAACTGATGCAATTAATACTATTAGCACAAAAGGGGAGACTTGGCTCATTGGTACTCAGTTCAGTAGCTTTGCAGTTCACATTCACGTGTTGCCAAGGGTCTTGTTCAGGAACTAATGAGGAAGAAGAACAAAGTCTGGGCTCTTGATAAAGGAGTGTTTCCTCCAGAAAAGTTAATTCTGAATTTTCCAAGTAGAAACTCCTCTCCAGCTTGTTTTAAGACAGATTGTGGCAGAGCAATGCGATAAAGGACATCAGCATCTGTTGGGATGCTTTTCTGGGATTTGCTTTTTCAGATAATGTGGCTGTTTCGGCACTTGTCTAGCCAGCACAGGTATTCTAGGTGTTATGGAAAACACACGGGGACTTGTCTGTATGATCTAATTTGGACATTTATCATCAGGTGGGGGGTTTCACACAACAGCTTCAACCTATTTAACAACTCGCTGCTGCTGCAAGAGGAGGGATGCAGTATCCTCCTTTGCTACTTCCTTCCTTCCTTCCTTACCCTTTCTTACTACTTCCTACCTCCTTTACTCTTCTTTATCATCTCAACAGGGTCAGTCTCAAGCAGGGTCAGCCAGTGCTATCTACGATGCTTCATGATGTCCCATTTGCTCTCCCTTCACTGCTCCGAAACCCGTGGATGTACCATGGATTCTGTGCTGTGTCTGCCGGCCCTTGTAGATATCATAGCATGGGATCACTGGCTTCTCCAATGGCACCAGATGCCTGTGTTTATGTCAACTCATTTTGCTTGTGGTTCAGTAGTCAAGAGGGTGCTTGAATGTGACCTTTTAGTTTTTGGCAGGCAATGCTCAGCAAATTTCACTTTGTATTTGGGGTATTTTGCAGGGAGCTCAGTCGATATGATTATAAGGTGGGCATTGCATGACAGTGTTGATGTAGTTTCACTCATATTTAGGTGCTCCTCCAATGCAGGAGGATCATCCTGTGCAATGCTAGGCACCCATCGCGCAGCCAGTGCTGTTGGGTTGATCTCAGTTCAAACACTTTTGCGGCAAAGTTCTGGTCCTTTCTTATCCCCTGATCAGAAGGAGGCCAGTGGAGCCGCACCGTACTACTCTGCATGAAACAGAAAGTGGAAAATTAAGTGGCAGTAACCTCCCCTGCCTACTTTTTTTTTTCTCTAAGCACCTGGAAGTGGACAGTGCCTCGGCCGCCAAAGGCTCTTCTGCACAGGCCCAGGAAAATTAATCTGAATTAACTGTTACCATGGACAAATTCAGCCACATTAATCTCAGCATAGAGACATATGCTCAGAATCAATGTGACGCTAATTTTGATTTTGGTTTGCTGAAGCTTGGGAAGAAGTTGAGCTAAATGAAAATGAAAGGAGGGTCACTTGAGGGTCCTGGAGGAGTTCACCTGGAAGCTCTTCACGGTCTATGCAATCCCCCTGAAGTCCCCGACGGTAGAGGAAGCTGCAAAATATTAACTGTGAGCCGAGAAAGGAGGGGCTATGGTGCTTGTTTGTTGCCATCAGGGAGGAAAAGAAGAGGAAAATGTGTTGATATTCGTCGCTTACTCTGGTGCAAAGCAGCTGCCAGGGTCTTAGGATTACTGCATACCCAGAGGACTGCCAGGAACACAGGGCATATCTATTGTATAAGCAGATTTCACAGAGACAAAATAAGTGCAAATCCGTAATGGGGCTTCTGCTGTCCTCTGACGGTGGGATTTGTACTAGCTGATGCTCATAATTAAAGAGCAATTAATTAACTTAACAAAGCAATTATCCGGTGACTAAACATGGAAAAGATGTTTGTGTTTCTATAAAGGAAAGAAAGAGAAAAGCAGGTCTGCCTCGGCCAGCCCTTCTTTGGGGCTACAGTGGTGATTAGAGAGAGCTGCTCATCTGGTGTGGGGTTACGTGAGCCAGGCCCCGTGGCAGGGGACTGCTAGAAACTTCCATGACTCGTAAGTATTTACTCGCAAATATTTCCTCAACCCAGACTACGAGGTAACTCAATTTGAAAGTTTAGATGAGAGCAGCGAAAAGGTGGGGCTAGTTTTCATTATATTGTTATTATTAGTTTGAACAGTGTCATCATGCTTGCAAGGAAGGGTTTGACGAGTGCAACGTGGTTTGTCGAAAGGCCAAGGAGCCGCACAGGCTGTGTAAAGCCCATTGCTGAGCAGAAATGGGAAAAGGGGCAATGAGGAAAAGGGACCTGTTCCAGCAGGTGCAAAGCTGGCAGGTGCTTCAGGCTGCTCCACCAAGAAGGTGGGAGGAAGAAAGTAATGCCGGTCTACTGTGAAAACTCATTTGGGGACTTTATTATGAAGATATTTCATTTGCACTGTGATCACATCTAAGCAACTCTGGTGTGCTCAAGCATCCATCATTTGTTTGTTTTGTGACAAAAAGTAAATATTATGCCACTGTGTATAGCTACGCTACCCTTTTGTACTTTTAATATTCCGTGCAATATTGCAATATTCTGCAAGATAAGATGGTAAAAGTGGGCAGGGTGGAGAGCAGAACGACTAAGATGATCAAGGATATGGAATAGTGTCCAGACAAGTACTAACTGCAAAAACTGGGACACTCAAACTTGAGCAAGAAGAACAGGTGGGATATCACTGGGACTTCTAAAATCATTGGGGGAATGGCAAAAATGAACAGAAAATATTTGTTTGTTATTTCTCAGTGTAGAAGCATATTTGCACAGGATATACAGCTAAACTATGGAATAGATGACCTAGTTCAGGTATTGCTGCTAAGCACTGCACCATGTAATATCGATATACTTGGACCCAACTCAAAGTAAAGCCCCTTCATTCAGAGGACAAGCTCTCAAGCACAGTACATTTTAAAAGTAAGGTTTAAAAAAAAAACTCGCTTAATAGGGTGAATTTCATCCTTAGCTTCTCCATCAGTTCAGGCTTCTCAAAGAAAATCACTGAATTTTCATGCATAAATTCAGGCCTAAAAATAGCATTATTGATGCACAAGAATTAGAATAGTTTTCATGTACAGCTACTAAAAAAATGCTTTTCACATCCTGAAATGGAAGAAGACCTGTTATCTAAATTAACTACAACGGGCCATAAAATTTTGATGGCACTTTTTCTTTGCTTTCTGAACAGAACCCCCAAGGCATGCAGTTAACATCTCAAATTGCCAAATCTAATATAACGTAGAGCCTGGAAAGCTACCAGGGAGGCCACATCTCCTTTCTCTGCCCCTCCGTAGCTGGGGAAGGTGTAGGAATGGACCCACCCTCTCCAGAAAAAGGTGGTACTCCAAGTCATATAGGCAAGAGGTCTCCTGGACGTCAGGCCTCCTAGAGAAAGCTGCTAGAGGGTGTGAAGAGAGGTAAAGATATGGTCCTCCTTCTTTTCTTTGGTTTAGTTAGTAGAGCTGACAATAATTATGACAAGGAGAATTTCGGCTGGGAGGTGCTGGCAGGGAACATCTCTGAGAGGTAGTGTTAAAGGGATGGACCCCTCTGACAAGTGGATTTTCTTGGTCCATAGTCGTTGAATAGGAAGGGAGAGAAAGAAGAACAATATACTCCATGCCAGCAGCACAAATAGCTTGTGGTCAGGTGTCCGTTTGGAGACACAAAGTCTCTGAGTCAGCCAGGTGTCCCGGAAAGCACAGGTGCCCTCATCCTTGACATGTCAAGGAGGGAATTTTGCTTCTTTCCGTGTAGAAAACCAGTGATGTCTCAGGTTAATTGCCCGGTCTCCTCTTGAAATCATGTTCCAGCTCTCTGTTGACATGTGCTTCACACTTTGCCTAAACTTCATGTAACAAACAAAAATTTTTCACTTTGACACAGCTCTCTCTAGTTTGGTGCCACAGAGTCCTTGCGCTGGAAGAGACAGTGGACATGATGTCTAACCACACACAGCTAAGGCCACTCTGCCTTTAAGAGGCCACTCCTCGTCCTCCCTCCTCTCCTTTCTCCTCAGAAAGTCACAAAGCTCATTTGTTCTCATCTATTTTCCATCTTTGAGTTCCCTTCCCTTGAACCCTTCCTCTTGATATTTTTGAAGGGGACAAGCTCAGTCTGCTGACGCCACAGTCTTTAGAAGAGGCTGCAGATGGCTCCCCTTCATGAGCACCAGCTCAGATGAACCACAAGGAAGGACTTCTCCATTTCTAAATGCACAGGAAAGAGAGGCACAAGCAGCCTCTGGATTGGTGTGGAGAGTACGGCACAAATGAAGGGAGAACGAAAGGGCTGCCTTCCCCCTTCTCATCACAGCTGCAGCCAAGGAGTGAGAGATGCCACAGGCAACCTCGCGTGAGACAGGATAGGGTGCCCACATACACCCTGCCTTCCTGCCCAGCCCCAGGAGCACAAAGTCCTCTTATCCACCATAGGGCATTACAAGCAAGTGCCAACACATTTTACAACAGTCAGGAGGAAAATGTTAAATTTAAGGACTTGAACGCATGGAACACCATGCCACTCCAGGAATGGGTTCGCAGGGTCTGCTCCCTTGGGTTGCGGTGGGCTCACAGGGGTTCAGTACCCATCAGGACTGGACACTAAGCACCCACAGACACGGGCACCATGCAGTCGCAGCACTGCATTGGGCACATTTCTATCTTTCTGACATTGTAGCCTTAGGTGTTCTGTTTTTATTCTGAGCTACCTTGTCTGAAGCACAAAGAAAAAAATATGACAAGGTCTGTTATTTCTGTAGTCGATGCTGTAATTCCTACAGCTCCGGTATTTCCCATCACCCAAATCCACCCACACCATAACAGCCCTTACAAAAGGAAAGTCTGCAAAGCTGCTGAAAGCACACTTATAGTATTAGCCTACAGGACAACACCAGTTTTCCAGACAAAAAGGCCTTCTATTATATCACTTGACTTATTTCAAAAGTTTATCTTCATCTTAACACAATCCACTTCCCAGCTTAGTCAGATCTAACAAAAAAAGCACAAAATGAAGGAAGGCCTGTGTACATAAGAGGAATAATTTGAACCTGAAGCCAAATGTCCTATTTCTTCTGCTGTTTTCTCTCCTCTCTCCGCAGATAGTGAAGTTGCCACATCATGTGGATGATAGAGGTGGCATTCATCTCTCCTAACCCAGACTTTAGTACTTACTTCAATAGAGTAAATGTTCACACATGAATCAGTGATCTACAGTCTCTTGGTCAATGGGAGGAAATAAGCATTCTGAGAGCTTGTCTGGCCTGGCATCCCTTTAGGGAACTATCTCAGGTTTGGACACTTACTAGGGGAATCCTCCCTGTGGTCTCTGGTTTAAGACATGTCTAATAGCTAATGCCAGGAAGGCTGCAGTTCTTGCTAATATATTCCCATCAAGCTCAAAGTGTCAGCCACAGCAGTCTTACTGGAAATACAGTCTTCCAGTACATCTGAGAGCTTTGCTATACCTGGTTTTGGCATCAAATGGAAAGGACATCATAAGATGTGCATCACTGGCACCTTACTAGTCTGCTCCACAGGCAGCGGAGCTCCAACAACATCCTAACAGAATGATCTCATGTCTTCATCACATATAGCTTAAAAAAATCAACTGCACCTTACAGGGGCATTTATCCGGACCCCTCACTGCTGTTACCTGAGCACTTCGCAATGATCTGAGTGTATCACACAAAAACTTCTCTGCCTCATGTGTCTCCAGTATCTGAAGAGCTTAGATTTTATTCCCATTTGAATCAAATATTTTTTTCTTCCTTGTTTGCATCTTTTTGACTTCCCATGCAAGTCAGAGATAGTTGTTTTGTTTTTTTTCTGTCCATCCAAACAGCTGCATCTACACGACTGCAGTAAAAGCACGGCAAAGTTGGTTTTCTTCACTTCGCAGCTGTGTTATATTAGGAAAGGGAAATGGGAAATTTTTAGCAACTGCACTTCTTGGTGTCTCATATAGTTATGCTCTGGTGGTTTATGAAATCCACAATTTATCCATTTAAATTGAATCAGAAATATTGTGGGTGACATTTTTATGCTCGTATGTTAGCAGGTGCCTATTTTGGTTTTCTGCTTCAGCAGTAACAAACTTATATAGAATTTTCTCATCAGTGTCCATAATACAGTCCCACCTCTAGGCAAATTTCCAAGCTTCAGCTTCTTGGTCATAGGTATGAGGGAGTGTTTTGCACTTTAAGACTTCACACAGCATTACCCATAGTAATCTTTCATTTTTCTTTCCAGAAATTATTACTTTATCTTCTAGTGTTTTACAAAAAAACTCTGATATTCCTGAACCTACCTTTCTACAAACAAACATGATGATTTAAATAACATTGTTTGCAGAAATATTTTCCTTCCTTCTTATTTTTTGTATGACCAAGTAGTTACGGTATCTATAGCATCATGTGTGTGTTCATTTGTTTAGATCCTATTCCATAGTATATGCTTGATAAGAAAAGCAAACTATACCTATGAAATGCTTTTGATTTTGGTGCAAGTCAGTGCAGTGACTTTAGTGCAGTTACATGTAACAAATTTCCTCCTCTTTCCTCAATTCTGCATTAACTAGATGAATTCGTTTTTAAACACTTGGGAAATGATTGCTTCCCCCTTAAGCTGGCTTTCTCATTCATTCTGATTTTCCCAGCCTATTTTTTTCTATGTGTACACATTTAAGCTGAATATTTATTGTCAAACTTCTGCAGTTCTGCCTATTGCTGTCCCTGTCCTGGTTTCATTGGCATTCCTTGGAGCATGCATTTTATCAGCTTATGGACAGCTGCCCACCAATTTCCATAATAGACATTTGGCCTCTAGGCACATCCGCTGCTAATGGATTTGAAATTGCTCTGTCTATTTTATCTGTACCACTTCTCCCTCATAATACCTGCAGGATAATTTGAAGACCTTTTTTTTATATTATCTTCTTATTTAATTTTCTTCTATGATGTCTCAAAACCAGAATGAGACCAGAATGGTGATGTCTTTATGTGGCTCTACTTCAAAGCTACATACAGGATTTAAATAGAAAATGACAGGAGTAATAGGTCACAATCTCTCTTCTTGATGGCCAAATATTATTACAGATCAACTCCGGAAAACAAAGATTACAGAGGGACAGATCCAGATAGCCTGTCTTCAGCATCCAGTTTACGCACCGCAACCCCTAAAACACCTGGTCCTTGAATAATTTCTGTGATTTGGAGCACCAAAAATAATGCCAATTGATAAAACTTTCTCAGGAGTCCCACATACCAAAGCAAGGGGCCTCTCCCCTCTTCAGCTGCATTTATCAGGAGCCTGGGCTCTCCCCATGAACAGCTTTTTGCCCCATATACCAAGCACGCATCTGAAAAATGGGACTACATCCAAACTGGCAACTTTTGATTTGGGTGATTCGGGATTGAATTTTTAACCACGAAAATTTTCAAAATCAATGAAATAACTTTTAGACATGGTAAATATCTTCACAAATAGATGTACAAGCATTTCTGGAAATCCAGTAA
>JAUBNY010000768.1:516815-527592 GCA_032275445.1 Crypturellus soui
GTTATTAAGCCACTAAACATGTGTTTTTAAGCCATTCTAAGCCATGTTTGAGCGATTAAACATGTGTTTAAGCAATTTTTTCTTACTGTAATGCTGACATTCAGTTACTTTGTTGAAATGTTTGAATTTTAGGAACTGCTTTTGTCCTATGAGCTTCCTTCCATCAACACAGTTCCCCATAGGACCTTTCTATTAAGAGCTTAACCTCCCATATTCAGAGAGCAGAAGGTTTCAGTCTACAGTTGGATCATGCCTGCTGTCTCACATCTAAGCAGGAAAAGCTGGACAGGGTGTCATGAACTTGCCCTGCGCCCGTGTGATGAGCAGTGATGAGAATGAAGGTGCTGCTGCAGGATGCAAGTACTGTCTGCAGTTTTATCAGCAGTTTTGGCAGCTCCCTGGAAACCCTCGCAGTGCTGGGTGCTGCCTGTACAGGGACCAGCAAGAGAGCCCCTGTTTTGGAGCACACAGTGTCCAATGTGCTGCACAGAAGGCTCAAGACCGCCATTAAATTTAAAGCAGCTCAAGATGGGGCTCTGAGCATCAAAACCCGTAGGTGGCACCAGGGGACACGTGTATATTTATTTTCTTCTTTTTGGAGAAGGGCCACTTGATTTTTTTTTCTATCTGCATTAGGATCCTGATCAAATTCTCTGTATGCCCAACTTCTTTTTTAGGAACTGACGAAAAAACCATTATCGAAATCTTGACAAATCGAACATCGGAGCAGAGGCAGCAGATAAAGCAGAAGTACAAGGCTGCATTTGGCAAGGTATTTCAAAATAAATGGCCTCTTTATTTCAAACACCTCCTTTGGAAAAATCAGCAACCCTATAGTTTTGCGTAGGACATCGGTTAGCTTCTGATTCAGTAATTTCTTTTATCTCATAGAATAATGATTATTAATAGATTTATGCCTCAGAGTCTTCTTCAAGATGGAAACCAACCTCAGGCAAAACAAAGCATTTTAATCAAAGTCCAAAAATAATTCGTAGCTGAAATAAAAAGCATTTCAGCTTGGGTTCATCTTCAGTGTAGCTAGAGGGGAAAGACTTTGAAACAAAGTGTAAATGCAATTAATGTAACTGGCAAATTCTCAGTTAGAATCCCTCTAAGACCACATGCAAATTCAGAGGGACTATTTGTTCTTATACCATTATATGTTTACTGAACTAAATGGATTTAGCATTGATTGAATTCCAGCAATGAAGCAGAATACACATTGCATGACAGAAATCTACTGGGGGCTGGGTTTCTGCAGGAGGAAACATTGACTGCCCCAGTGATTTGGCATATAGGAAAACAAAACTGAAGCTTCCTATGTCTTATTTAGGTAAACAGTCAAATCCTGCAGGGCTGATTATCAAATCCATCTGTCTTTTATGGTCCACTTGCACATTTGACATTAATCAATGCTATTAAGGCAAACAGCACTGAACCTGAAAGCCTTTTTCTCTAAACCTTACAACAAGCACATGAAGGATTTTGATTGCATAAGTACTGCAAAATTAGTTCTCTCATGAGCATTAACAAGTATACACATTACAAATGAGCAAACTCTGTAAGACACCCCAGCTGCTTCAGCCCGTAGCAGCTCACAGAAGTTAAGTTCATAAAGTGGCTATGTGAAATTACTTCAACCTCGAGCTCCGTCTTTTTCTTGAATAGACCAAGTGTTCATTTGCAATCGTGTTAGAGGAAGTTGAGGAATAATAGTTTTAAAGTTGTATTTTCTTTCTGCATATGATACGAACATGTCAAAGGCTTCCTGTACTCAGCATGAATGTTCATTTGACACATATGCACTAGCTAATTCTTTTCCAGGGTCTTATCAATTTTTGAATTAAGTAGATGACATCAAAAAGATCTTCTTTTTTCTTGGTGGAGAATGCTGAATGCTTGAAAGCAAAGCACTTCAGAGAAATATTTTGCCTTTCCCAAGAATAATTCTAAGAAAATTGAAGAAAAGAATTTTAGCAAACTTGATTCCTTCTATTACAACTTTTTCAGAGCAGGAAGTTTCCACATTATGTTTGAAGGCTTCTTCTGTCAAGCTTTTAAAACATGAGTTTGCTTTTCTTCCAACCAGTGAGAGTTAAAACTGGTCCAGTATTGCTGGTAGCTGGGGATGGGAGGACTATTTCAATCAACATAAAACAATGATTTCAGGGAATTTTATTTACAAAAAATGTGTTCCATGGGGTTTTATATTTTTTGATATTATTCCTCTTGGGAACCGAAGCCTTGAAATCCTTCAACTCCCTACAACAAGTGAGCGAATAGCTGAGTCCTGCAGTCGCGTTTGGCACTAACCCTTCCGTCCGCCTCCACAGGATCTGGAAGAGGTGCTGAAGGGCGACCTGAGCGGGGACTTGGAGAAGGGCGTGCTGGCCCTGCTGGACCGGCCCTGCGAGTACGAGGCCCGCGTGCTGCGCAAGGCCATGAAGGGCGCCGGCACGGACGAGGCGCTGCTCATCGAGGTCCTGTGCACGCAGAGCAACAAGGTTGGGGCACACGAGGCTGTGTTGGCAGCGAGAACGGGGACCAGAGACACTGGGAGACACGGATGTGCTGTCCCCTTGCTGCTCTGCTTGCTCATTTACTATCTATATATAGTTTAATATACTTATTCCTTTGTGTCTGGTTTTGGTTCCTTTGCCTAGCAAATCATATGCATAAAGGAGGCATACAAAAGGCGTAAGTAAGATTTTCTTTCACACACCTTCCCGTAAAGCCGTGAGCACCGAGCGAGCCCTCACGGGCACCTTTCTCCAGTCTTTGACAGGGACCTGGAGTCTGACGTTAAAAGCGACACGAGCGGCTCCCTAAAGAAGATACTAGTCACCGTGCTGGAGGTAAGGCTGGGCCGTCCCCGTGTGCCTGGCAGAGGCACTGGGTAATGCTGATGAGTATTAGCTGGTAAGTATAGTAATAACAGGATAGTTACAACAAGCATAAGGCTTTCAGCAGAATAAGAACCTTCTGTGTGTACAGCTCTTTAATATAACTAAAGGGGTTAGTTAAAATCACAGGTAATTTTACAAATTCTAGTACCTTGAAGACGACAGGTTGTTGCTTTATTATTATTTATGCAGTGGCAATGGCTGGGATATCCACTCAAGGTCAGGGCCGCCTTGTGCTAGTTTGTGTCTAAACCCAGCAAAACACCATTTCTATTTCAGCTGGGCACTCTGCGACACAGGTAAATTAAAAAATAGGATCTTGTGTTCCCATTCACAAAGAACAAGCATATTTTGGGTTAGGACTCACTTTATTTCATATCCGCTCGAAAAAAGGACAAAAATCACTTCTCTGTAGAAACACCATAGGAAGAAAGAAGAGTAGGAAGCTGAGAGGCAATTGGTATGATGGACAGTCACACCAGGCAGTTCTTGGGGTGAAAATAAATCCATTCATACAAGAAATTTTAGGAGCATGACAGTCACATCGCTGAATACGCCGCAGCTGGTTCCCATTGCGGAGAGCAGGATATCTCACAGCTCCCATCAGCCTCTCAAGCGGTATCTTCAGGAGGGACAGACACTAGGGTTATACGTGGGAAAGCTCTTCATGGTTTTGATCAGAAATTACAGCCTTAGCAAACACCCAGGGCACACGGATTAGTGAGGAAAGTGCGGAGGGACATTGTGCTGCTCACAGGGCCCTAAAAAGTGACAGCACTTCCAGCTTGGAGAACATTTTCTCTATAGCTGAATGATGGATGTGACAGCAAATTTCCTAAAAATCGTCCTGGTGGTGCCCTGCATGCATGGTCCTGAGGGACAGACCTGCCCTTTGGCTGCACTGCCCAAGTCAGCAAGTGCCAGTGATGTCCCCAAGCAGATCCTTCTGCCCCATGTTGCTACGGTCCAACCAGCCCAATTGCTATCGCGTTGTCAGCAGATGGCAGCAAAACTATAACCAAAGGGGTTGCGAGGGCCCAAAGCCCTTGACAAACTTCCCTTTCCTGCAAAGACTAGCTGGCACTTGGGCTTTTTCTTCATTTTTTTTTTTTTTTTAACGTAACATCCTTTTCTGTAGGCAAACCGAGATGAGGCCCAGGAGGTCAATGCAGAGCTGGCCGGGCAGGATGCCAGAGAGCTGTACGAGGTAAGTGCCATTGTGGGGATAAAAACCACCGCCGGCTCCGTGCGGCTCCGCGACGCCTGCGAGGCGGCCGCCGCGGTGGCAGGGGACACGTGTGGGAGCTCGGCGAGCCCCACGCTCCGCCTGCCTTCCTGTTTGCACCGCGGGTAGAGAAATGCTCTGAAAAAGCTCGTGCAATCTCCAAGGCAGGGGAAGGCCGCTGGGGAACGGACGAGCTGGCTTTCAACGTGGTCTTAGCAAAGAGGAGCTATCCGCAGCTGAGAGCTACTTTTGAGGCCTATGAGAAGGTGAGTTATGCTCTTCTGCACCCATCAGGGCCCAGCGCGTAGTAAGCAGGCCCCACAGCTGCATGTAGAGCTGGCCAGTTTTTATTTCTTATTTTGAAAACTGTTTGGTGCTCTAAGTTTCTGGAGAATGTTTCTGTAGGACTGCGTCCCGATCTTATAGAAATAGGATCTGAAAGGTGTGTCTTCTGCCAGTAAAGAACTTGTTTTCTCTTATAGCCTACACAATATCCAGCCAAGTAAACATCATGATGCCCTTTTCTTTCCACAACTGCACCGAGAGGTGTGTCCCCACTTCTGCAGGACGACCAGCAAAGGGACAACTCCACAATTTACTGCCCTAAAGCAGAATTTTGCCCTTCTCTTCCCTTCTTTTCCCAAGCAGAGGCTGATCAGATGTCTTATCCTGATCCTCCTGCTTCAGGAAAAGTGTCCTCGTCCATGCGCAGCAGCTGTTTAACCTACCACCTTCCGACCCAGCATCCCCATCAGAGCCTTGTTGTCCACACACCAGACCCAAGCAGCTCCTCTGTGGGCAGTGGGAGACATGGCTGAGGAGCAGTGGTGGCTGCTTGGTGGCCACCACTCCACGGCAGGAGTGTCCAGGGTCCTGACCCTGTTGGGACAGTGGGGAGGTCAGCTCCGCGCTGGCCCTGACACCACCACATGCCGGAGGTTCCCAGCTCCCTCACCGACACCGTCCAGCAGCTGCTGCACCCGGGAAGCAGCGCATCTTCCACCTCCACCTCTTTGCCCACGCTAGGTGGGCAGCCTGTGCGAGCAGTTTGCTGCACTGTCCCCCACCTCCCAGCCTCCCCCAGCCAAGGGCAGGGTGCACAGCAGGGTCACGGTTCTCTGCTACCTCTGTCCCTGCCTCACACCAGTAACATTCTGCTCATATCTAGGCCTGGAGCTGCACTCCTCTAGCACTTCCTGTCTGGAAATTACCTCTGAAAGTCAAAACAGTTGGAGATGCAAAGTCCTTCTGAAGCTCAGCAGTAGTATTTATTATGAGAAGAAGGTCCCCCCCCAGGCCCCCACTGAACAGCCTCAAACTTCCCTGCAATGACTCTAAGATCATCAGAAAATTGTAACTCTAGGCACTGAAGATGTAAAACCTTCAGTCAGGACCATACTTTAGTGTCAGCATAATAAGGAACCCATAGTTGGAAACGCATTAACAACTTAACCCAAGCCTTGGTTTGTTGCTGGCAAGAGGACCAAACCAGTCACTAACTGCTACTCCCTCCTCCAAGCAGCCCAAACCCTGAGGGTTGACTTAAACGATCCATTATCCAAGATACCTTGGCTTTTGGATTGTAAAGCCAAGCAGATCACATTGCCCAAACCGATCCCTCCACATCCTGCCTGGCTGCATTTGAGGCAGAAGAAGGCCAAGTCTAGGGCCATGCAAACAACAGTCTTTCTCTGCGTTTGAAAGGTAAATGGGGACATTTCTAAACGAGCTTGGATTTTGCAGTTCAAGGCTAGGGGGAACTACTTGCTGGCTAGTAGCTGTGGTCTCCCAGGTCTGAGCTAAAAGCCTCTTACAGTGTTGAGCCATGCAGGACCATCCTGACATGCAAAACAGAACAAAGTAAAAGACTTTGAGAATTTCTTTAATTCACAGGATGAGGATAAGCTGTGTTTTGAAGTGGCAGTCTGCTTTTCTCCTTCTTCATCCTGACAATTTATTTCCTATGGAATAATATAGAAACTCAGGAACAGCTGTCCCTGGGAGCCCAAAAATGATAAGCAACAAACCTTCTGGTAAAGCTCCAAAAATTATCATGTTTGTGGGGGAACCATCCAGAGTCTTGGCAGAGGAACTATAGAGAGCTCAAACAGTTTTTGCTGATTAAAGGTTACCCAAGAAGAAACTGCAGCTTCTTTGTCAGAGAAGCCTTTGGATGCAAGTACAACTGCTTGATTTAGGTTATCCATCTCTTATCTGTTCAGCCTTACTTGGCCTTTTATATGCTTTTCCCTTGATACCAGTGAATTTATGAGCATTTACCCCAGAGGAAGACCTCCTTTGCCCCTGAATTACTCCCTTGGAAAGGCTGAAAGGGATCAAAACTGGCCTTTTTCCATTGAATCCAAAATCCAATGCTGGATTTATGGTAATGGAATTATGTGTACAGACAGCAGCTCTGATGGCTTCTCTTTGTTGTCCTTTTAGCTGCATGGGAAAGACATAGAAGAAGCCATTAAAAGTGAAACATCTGGAGATCTGGAGAAGGCCTATCTCACTCTTGGTAAACGAAATGTTTGAATAGCTTTCCTTTCTAGTTCTTTTGTCCATCTGATATTAACTCTTCAGGGTATGGTGAGAGCTATTGAAGTAGTCCTAAACTAAAGCAAACATAACTGCCAGGCAAATGAGACCCAGGTTTAAGTAATGATTTGAACCTAATGGTTTTAGAAATTAATCAGGCCACATCTGCTCTCCACACAGCTAAATTACTTTGTCTCTAAAACAGTGTGGCTGCCTCCAAAATGGCCCCAGTGGCCTCAGCCCATGGCTGGGCATCATCAGAAGTGTGCTATCTTGTCACTGCAAAAATGTGCAAGGACCTTGATAGCAGTTTAGCTTTGTGGGTGACTGTGATGAGTGCTGAAGTCTGTGCCCTGCCTCTAGTTAATTCACTGGGGTAGATTTTATCTGTGGGGGGGAAGAGCATCTGGGATCTTGTTCCTCCAAGCTGCAGAGTAAGCAGCTGTCCCTAGAGTAGATGGGAAGGAGATCTCCAGAGGGACAAATCCTCGTTCTCATTATGTCATTCTCACTGTGGGGCAGCGGTGTATTTGGTGCTAATCGTTTCACTGTGTAGCATGCAGCATATGTTCACATTCACACTCCAAGCCTCCTCCTTGTGTACCAACAGGGAACCCTGTGCAGAACAAAAGTCCTACAAGTCCTTGTGTCTGCCTAATAACAAACCCTAAAGAGTTTTCTTTATTTCTGCCTTATTTATTTCCTTCTCGCTGAAGACATAGTGTAGAGTGTAAATATACAAGTATAAGGAGGCCTCTTACTGTTCTTCTCCAGTCAGCTCTGCCAGAGACTGCCCAGGTTACTTTACTACACTTCTGTACAACGCAATGAAAGGAGCTGGGACTGATGAAGAGACCTTGATTCGCGTCCTTGTGACCCGGTCTGAGGTAGGGTACCCTGCAAGCAGCCATATTTCAAACTGTTTTGGGGAGAAGTACAAGTTTAAAGGGTACAGGATAAGTCGTGGCATACTGTGCACTCAGTCAGTCTGGTTTCAGACCGGTATAGAGCCATGGCTGTCAGTGCCCACACTCTGCTTTTGTACAGACAACCCTAATTTTCATATTGCATCTGTTTTTGTTTTCAAAAGGAATGAACATGAAGACAATTTTAAGTGAAGCAAACTTTACCTGGGTAAACTGGCCCATGGGGAGATCTGGCCCCAGAAAGACTTTTATAAGTAAAATGCTAGTTAAGATAATGCTGATCAAGATAAAACAGCAGTTCTCAAATTGAGAATCACTTATAATCATATGCTGCCAATTCTTTCTGATTATAGCTGGGAAAAACAGATGGAGGAAGGAAGGGAGGAAGGAAGAAAAATAAAGAGCCAAAGGACATAATTATGATTTCAAAAAGCACAGCACTGCATAAGACATTTCAGATCCTAAGCAACGTCTTTAAACCTTCCTTCCACATAAGCTACTCAGGTTGTAGCCCCAGGGCTATTTCAGTCTTGATGTAGAGGAGTTGTTCATGGAGGAAAGGTGAGAGGTGATCTGTATCGAATCTCGGTGATCTGTGGAATGAAAATTGGAAATTAGTCTCCAGGGTAGAGCCTCTGTGGTCCAGTGATAATAACATTTAAAATCCATAATAATGAAGAACAGACCCATGCCCTGAGTGCCTTTTCATGGGAAAACTCAAGATCAGGCATTTCACCTTCCCTCCATAGCTACCAGAAAATTACCTGTGGCTGGAAGAACACAACTATCATTTAGTCACACTCCTGGATGTGATTCTGTTCCTTCTTGCCACCAAAGAGTGGCCTCAGGAGACCACAGCAACCTCTGCTAGTTTGTGCAGTGCCCAAGCTGTGTCCTTGTGGCACCACCAGTCCCTCCAGCACGGCCATCTGCACCCCTTACACCCCACCTTGTGGCTGGTGCTCCATCACCACTCCATACGTGCAGCCATATCTCATGGCCAAACATGAACCTGAAAGTCCTTCAAGGTTTTGGACCTCCTGCTTTCTCCTCTGCTCCCCACAGTGGACTTTGGGGGCTTAGGAGAAGCAGGACATGTCATGCAAAGCACATCCCATTCTTCTAAAGCGGCTCTCCTTGTCTCCTCAGAGCGACCTGCCTGCAATAAAGGAGAAGTTCCAGGAAAAGTACAACAAGTCGTTAGCTGAAGCTGTACAATCTGAAACCTCTGGAGACTTCAGAAAGTTGCTGCTGGCTCTTTTGCAGTAAAAAGCCATGAAGAACAGAGCGGCATGCTGAGCAGCCACCTCTTGATTAGTTTCCAAAGTAGCATCCAAAAATGTGGCATTAGCAGGAAGAAAAAAAATCCAATTTATTTTCTTTCCAGCCGAGAAACACGTTGCCAAGTAATGCTGGACGTGAGGTTTATGTTACGGGTATCTTGCCAAATGTCCTTAAGCAATAAAGATATTTTAGAAAACTAAATCTAAATTGACCCCTTTGTGTTTGCATATGTGGAGGAATCTTTATTTTCTGACATTATGTCTTCTGGGTAGTCTTCCTGTCTTTCTGCACTTCAGAAGATTATCCCCGTTCTTTCCCTGCATATTTATCCCCAATCTGAAGGATGTCTTGTCATGCCATTACAGGTCTTGCCAAAAGAGAATGGAGGCTAATTTCTTCTCAGCTCATTATCACACCTCTTTACACAACCTGCAAGCTGCGAATTAATGACTTAAGTCATGCCCTGAGTAAAATCTTGCTATCACTAGGGAAAGCTGTAATGATTTCTCTGTCTGTATAGTTGTTCTCTTAGCCCAGGCACCTTCTAAGTCATCCCGTGGAGGAGCTAAGGATTTACAGTGCCCATCAGCACCAGCTTCTGTGATACGGTGCTGGAGCAGAACTGGGCAGGAGGAAGATCTGCATGAAGTGGAGATGCCAGGGTGGAAAATGCTGTTCCCACGCCAGCAGACCTGTGTCTCAGGACTGTTGTGCAGCCTCTATCCTTGGAGGTTTCCAACTCCCAACTGGAAAACCTCCTGAGCAACCTGGTCTGGCCTCATTGCAGACTTTGCTTTTACAAGAGGTTGGGCTAAAAACCTCCTGAAGTCTTGTTCAAGCTGAATTGTCCTAAGATCCTATGACTGTGTGACAGATGATGTAAGTTAAAAATCAAATGACAGAGTCTGAGAAATAAGAAGGGAGAGAGAGGAGAGTCTGGCTCAAGGAGATGGTCTTAGGAGCTCTTTTCTGTGTTTATCCCCTTCTTTTGAGTATATAGCGCTGTGAGCAGAAAGGTCTTTAAGACATAGCTCCTCTGAGATGTTTTGGCATCTAATTCATATCGACAACGTCTCTGAAGACCTGGGCCTGCTTCTCCCTGCTTGTATCAATGTCATAGCGATAGTATGTGGACCCCTCGTTCTAGTCTGTAAAGATGTGACAAGACAGATGGATAACGAGAAAGATGGGAGTGATGGAGGATAATGATTGGTACGTTTCACAGATATAGCAGTATTTAATTCCAATATTTAAGAGGTGCAATCCTCCTTTGGCAAGATTTCTGTCAATGTAAGAATGTCAGAGGCAGATACTGAACCTGAAATGAACCATATGCTTCAGGATTTAACTTCAACAGAGGTGTTTTAATTTGCAGACCCAGACAGCATGGAGAAGTGTGGGATCTGCATATCTCCTTGTTGCTGTTGCCATGGGGCTCTTGTAACCAGAGACTGTAGAAAGAGATATATGAATAGTCTGCTTAGGTGTCCAGTGTTCTCAGAGATATTTTATCCATCACAGGTCAGATTGCATGTTCAGTCTGAGATAAGCAGGCAGGTACCCATTCTCAAATGATGCAGTTTGGAGAAAAAGCCAGCAAGTCTTGGAAACGCACATGGAGGAGCTGGCTTGGGCAAAGGATTTGTTTTAAAAAATCCAAACAAGGGTGCCAATAGCTACATTCACTTCTGTGAAACCTCTAGAAGTTCATCACCTTTAAAACCAACTATGTGCTTATTTAAAGTGAATGTGAAGTGCCCAGGTTTAGCAGCTAAATTTACTTTTGCCTGAAGACTGTTTCAATTAACACTAGTAGGTCATTCTGACTAAAGAAGGAAGAGTACAATTGCTTTCATCTTAATCTTTCAGTCTTTGATTAAAGTTGGCTTGCAACCAGG
>JAUBNY010000768.1:527692-543602 GCA_032275445.1 Crypturellus soui
AAAAAAAATCTTCACCGTGAGTGTGGTTTAGCACTGGAGCAAGTTGCCCAGAGAGGTTGTTGAAATATCCATCTTTTAAAAATGCGCAAACTCAGCAGGACAAGGCCCTGAGCAACCTGCTCTAAGTTTGAGGCTAGCCCTGCTCTGAGCAGGTGGTTGGACTAGATGAGACCCTGGGGTCCTCCCCAGCTTGTATCTTCCAATGACTCTAGAAGAATCAGCGAGTTTGTCATCAGGAGACCACAGATTTACCTCACTGGAAGCAATACATGATATCTAACTCCTGGCAGCATGGAATAGACCTTTGTGTTTCTGATACCTTAAGTAGTATGAAGGACTTCATTTATTGCCATATGATTGCTTCCCGGTTTCACGTAATCACAGAGGGTTATGTTTGTTTCACAATGTCTTCTACCTTACTCCTTACCTGTTTGGGGAGTTTAATTGTCTTTGGTGAAGCTGAAATGCCAGCCAAGAAACTAGAAGATGGAGTCAAAACACTGTTTCCCAAAACAGTGAGGCAAATAGTGAATCCACCCTCGGCCCCAGGCAAGTAGACAGGAATCGGGGATGCTGCCTCAGTCGGGAGCATCCAGGTGCGTCAGAAGCCAGGCGCTGGGCCATGGGGTCGCACTGCCTTCACCGGGGGGGCCTGACACCTGTGTGGTGGATGAGAGCTGCAGGTGCTACCAGCTGAGTAACGTATGGGCACATAAGCTTAGCAGAAAAGTTCCTCTGCATGACCCAGGCCTGGCTATTTTTTAAGAACACTGCTTGGCATGAACTAAAATGTCACCAAAAACTATTTAACCACGTGGATCCTCACAGCGCTAGGGCCTCTGCTGCAGACACATTTGTTTAGTTTGGTAATATAGACATATCTCCTCTCGCACTCTCGTTATGTATATTCTTACATGCATTTATGTGCACATCTAAGTATGTGATACATAAATCTAATAATCCCTACCACATCAGTCTTCCTTTCTGCTCCCATTTTTCTTTCCCCACTGGTTTACAACAAGCCAAATGGTGTTGTGCACCCACCTCAACCCATGGGACCCGGGGACCAAGCTCTCCACGCAGCCTGCGCCCTCGCTGCCAGGCTGCTGGGATCCCGGAGATGCCGCCGGCTCTCCCAGCGCGGAGCTAACGGGCTGGAGACGGACCCACAGCAGCTGCCACTCATGGCATTCGTTAACTGGGATTCCTCTAAATATCTGATTTTATAACAAGGGCTACCAAGCCTGCTTGTTGTTACCCCTTCCAGTTTTATTAATATTATAATAAGGGGTATTTTTTCTTGTTCCCAGTCGATTTAGACTGAATTTTGGGGAGTAGATGATCGCTCTCCCGATGTGGGGAGAGCTGATAACCATCAGGGCAGCCCCCATAATCCTGTGGAGTCTTTGCCTCAAATACCCCCTTTTTTCCTCCTTCGCATTTGTTCTTTTCCACCTGGACTGTAATAGGATCACGCGTGTGTTTAAGGAGCTGCCTGACATCACCACCCTCTCCGCGCCCCTGTGTGCTGCCTGATTAGATTACTGCTTTTTCCGCCCTGCTGCTTAGCACATGGTAATTGCAGTTTCATCATCCCATTACACTGAGGCATAAGAAGAGCTGCTCTGGGTCAGATCAAAGGTCTGACCATCCTAACTCCAAAACTGAGCAACACCACAGAAACGGGTAAGTATGCAGCGTTACAGAGAGCGGCCATTCCTTGGTAGGCTCTTCCAGTTCCTAGAATATATTTTGAAAAATATTTCTAGCTTATTTATAAAGGCAATCCTACATAGGCATTTGCTGCAGGTTCAGCTGCAGAATTAGATTGAAAAAAACTATGATCAGAAAAATAGCTTGTGTGACTATGTTGGTAAGCGCCTCGCTGTTGGGTTAGAGATGCGCTGAAGAAGAAGAGTGAGCTGCAAAGGAGGCTCCTCGTCGCACCGGCGTCGCCCTGAGTTAGCAGAAACCCATGAGCAGCTATTTAATCAGCACATGCCGTCCCCTGGGCTCGAAGGAGTTTGCACAACCATGCCAAGCCCTCCACGCTGAGACCTTCCAACCAACTGTCACATTTATCAGCGTCTAAAGCAGTGGAACATCCTATCTACCC
Source organism: Crypturellus soui (assembly GCA_032275445.1). NCBI lineage: Eukaryota > Metazoa > Chordata > Aves > Tinamiformes > Tinamidae > Crypturellus > Crypturellus soui. The sequence goes on from JAUBNY010000768.1 coordinate 529,809, forward strand.
TTTCCCAACCTCATAAAACAGCATCGTTAGTGAAGTCAGACTGCATCATTAGTTTCTTTAAGGGTTAAAAAAATAACCCACGGCAACTGCCAAGAAGAGGCCAGAAGAGCTAAACAGCCAGTGAAGCGTTAGAGCCAGAGCAGAGATATGGAGCTAAATCAATCATTGCAGCGCGCCACGACGCGAGCGTATACAGAGCGCGCACGAGCGGGCGGTTTGTTTGGGTAGCTGGTGTTCTCTGGCGCGGAGCGAGAACGTCTCCTTTGGGTTTCTAATGCCACTCTAAATATTTATAGCAAGATCCTGGCCAGCTGGGAGGCAGCGACAGCAGGGCCCGCGACGGGGATGGCGCGCTTGCCCCTGGCGCCCTGGTGCGATGGTCTGAGTCGTCTTTTTGGTCGGGAAAAGGCTGCCCATGGCCCCGTTTGCCTTAAAAGTGACTCCTCAGCAGGAGGGAAGTCCAGAGGCGCCTTCTTTTGGTCTCCTGCACCTCGCTTGGCCGAGAGTGCCTGTTTGTAGGCACCCACACGCTCTGCACATGAAGGGAGGGAGCTGCAGCCTCCCTGCAGATGTGCTAGACAAGCCCACCCGGTGTCTAACACGGCCCAGGCTTTGGCATGGAGCCATCACAGGTCCTGCTGCAGACCCTGGACCTTCTGCCATGGCAGATGGGGCCCAGCGGGGCTGCAAGGAGTCTCCAGCAGCACCAGAGGGGATTTAGGCTTCTCGTCGTGGACACTCCCACACATCTAATGCAGATTCCTGCATGTGCTCTGGGCAGCCGAGCACTTACAGCCAGCAAAGGTCTTCCTGGGGGCGCCCAGCAAACCATTCACCTGCCCAGGTGGTGGTGGGACTTGCTTGTGACCCAGGTGACTCTCTGCACTTCCCTGCGTAGCCTATACTGAGTGTGATGGGAGTTTGGACGCCTTGCTCACATTGCACTGAGTGCCCATGGAGATGTCACTCCAGGTGTCTCCTTAGGATGGAGACACAGTCTGTCCCACCAGGCCCCCTGGAAACCCTTCTTTCTCCACAAAAATATATGACGGCAGTTACCTAATGCCTGCCGCTTCGGACTGTTTACAGGCTTCTCGAGTTCCCAGGCACTTTAGGACAGGGTCCTGTTGCTGTTTCCAAACGGCCAGCCAGGACTTTTATAAGTGAACTTTCCTCTCCGTGTCTATTTATTATATGTAAACATTTGCCAGAAAAACACCCCTCTGGGCATGCTCAGTCCCAGGCAGGACATTGCAAAAGGCAGCGGCCGAGTCACACGTGACAGCGTCGAGCAGTCCATATGCGCCTATTCTTAGCGCAGGAATGTATACAATGCCCCCCCCGGCGCGCGGCTCCGTCACAGAGCTCCCGAAAGCAGCAAAAGGGATTTCAGAATAAACACGGCCAGAAATCGCCCTCTATGAATCACTTTCTTACCTACCGAAAGAAACGTCCTGTGGGTTCATAGTTTTATATGCAGGCTCTAGCCATGGAAAATCTCACCAGGGAATAAGCGGCAGAGAGTAAGTGAAGGACAGCAGAAGGTAAACGCTTCTACCATATAATTTCACTGCAGGCTGAGCTGCTAGAGATGAATATAGATACTCATCAGATTGCTCTGCCTGGCACTTAATTTAGTCATTGTGTGTCTGATTAACATAAAAACAAAACACAGCTAAGCAGCGTTGATAAATAACCCTTTTAATGCAGATTCCCAGTCTCTAGGGTTTAGTTTGCCCTGCAGCAGAGCTGGGCTCTGCCAGATTTACATTCTTTGGGAATGACTAACTCTAGGGGAAAGAGGCGCAAGTTACTAAACTGCTAATACTTTAAAATAGCGAATAAATGTCTCGGCGCATTTACTCAGTGTGATTGAAGTGAACGAACCAATTGCTTCAGCCTTTCAGCTTTCATCCCAAATCAGCAAGACAGCTTCAGCGCTTTTGCTTCTCGCCAGGGATACAGGCAATACTGACCTCAGAGTTATAACCTATCTGATAACTTCATAGAAAATTTAAAAGGGTCTTAGTGACCTTTTAGCTTCTTTATTACTTTCCCACTGTACTTAACCCATGTTCCCTTTTCATGCATAGCAGTGAGCGAACATTTAGAGCAACATCAAAGTCCTGATTTTTCCCTCGGAGCTGGATAGTTCAATAAAAGCCGCTAAAAAATTGCTTTTTCTGCCAAGCCCAGAATTCATCTCTCTCCTATTTTGCTATGGAGGAAGGATTCACCGAGGAGCTTCTCTTCAAAGACCAGGACTTTTCCTCCGAACTGCTGAGGCAGCTGAACGAGCTGCGGCAGAGCGGGGTGCTCACTGATGTTACCCTCTGCTCCGGGGGCTTTGAAATCCCCTGCCACCGAAACGTGCTGGCCTCCAGCAGTCCCTACTTCAAGGCAATGTTCTGTAACAACTTTAAAGAGAGTCGCCAGGCTAAAGTCATCCTGAAAGGCGTTGACTCCGAGATTTTGTATCAGATTATCCTCTACGTTTACACAGGGGAGATTCTGATATCCCCTGAAAATGTCCTGTACCTCTTGGAGGCTGCATCCATGCTGCAGTACCCTAAGTTGTTCGAGGCCTGCTCTGCCTACCTCCAAGACAAGCTGACTCCTGACAACTGTCTGAGCATGATAAGACTGGCAAAAATCTTAAACTGCCAAAGCCTTAATAAGAAAGCCAAAGCAATGGCTTTGAAGTGCTTTCCTGAGGTGGCCTCTTCTGAGGACCTAAAGGACCTTTGTGCTCTGGAGCTCAGTGACTATCTCGGGGATGACGAGCTCTGCGGGGAGGAGGAGCAAGTCTTTGAGGCGCTGATGGTCTGGATCCGACATGACCTCCAGGCAAGGCAAGGCTACATCCCAGACTTGTTCAAGAAGGTCCGGCTTCAGTATGTCCATCCAACTTTCCTCTTCCACTTCATCGCCAGTGACTCCCTCGTTCAGTCCTCTCCCACGTGCAGGAGCATTCTGGAATCGGCCCGGAGACACATGTTTTCCTTGTACAACACCAACACACCTGACATCAAGCCCATGTTGCACGTTCCTCGGCGGTACTCCAGCCAGGAGTTCCTCGTCATCCTTGGCGGCAGGAAGGACAACCAGCAGACGAGAGATGTCTTGCTCTATGATGACAAGACCAACCAATGGCTAAGCCTTGCCAAACTGCCCATGCGCCTGTACAAAGCCTCTGCGGTGAGCTTGCACAGCAACATCTATGTGCTTGGAGGAATGCCCGTAAGCAATAAGAAAAGCCCAGTCAGTGACAATATTTACATTTACTCCCTCAAACTCGACCAGTGGAGGTCAGTTGAACCCCTGTTAGTTCCACGATATTCCCATAGAAGCTTGGCATACAAAAATTATATTTTGTCATTTGGTGGAATTGGTGAGAACCAAGAAATCCTGAATTCTGTGGAAAGATATGACACCATCTACAACACCTGTGAAAGCATGGCAAGCATGCCCGTTGCTGTCCTTCACCCTGCCGTTGCTGCCAAAGATCAAAGAATCTACCTCTTTGGGGGAGAAGACATTATGCAAAACCCTGTCCGGCTCATACAGGTAACAGCCAGTCCTGTTTGTCCTGTGGTTTCTTCTCAAGGATTCAGTGGCTTAGCTCCCAGCAGAGGAAATCAAAGCCCAACACTGAATTAAACTGGTTGTGATTCACAGGTGGCAAGAGGCAGGACACATTGAAACATTTATTTGGAGAAATTTTGTATGTAAGGAGCTGTGATTGCAGTTCCTTAATATTCCCCAGAGTGACCTGGATTATTTTTCAGGCAAAAGTCCTCAGCCAGCTTTGTCAGAGGCACTTTTTCCACCACAGCGCTGGGGCCAAGGCCTTAGTGCTCATGAAATCAGTGCTACAACCAGCACTACGATCAAATTGAAGCTTAACCCACATGCCTAGCTCAATGCCCACAATATTCTCACTTAATCAGTGCTTCCCATTAGGCAGGTATGTAGCTGCGTTGGGGTCTCAGCTGTACATCTGTTCACTCATAGCAAGAGCAAAGATGCCAGTTTGTTATCATTAGAGTGATTAGACTATCACTCATCAAAGAGACAGGACTTAAACTGACAGTTTTTCACATAAACAGTTGTTTTAAAAATGTGCCTCTTACCACATGTTGCTGGCTCCCTGCCTTCCTTCAGCGGTTGAACTATGTTAGGAGGAAAAAAAATATATGAAATCCTTTCTTATCTGATTTGCTGCTTTAGCAACATTGTAATGTTACTTTCCCATGTGAGTGTTTTTCACTGGTTTGGGTATTTTAACTAAGAGGATCATTAAAAGCGAGGATGACAGCGAGCACGTGAGCAATACATGTTTATGATGATAACAGCACTTAATTATCAGGGGGAAGGAAATGTACATATCGTGCAGAGATGCCCTGAAGATATCTGGTATACTAAATGGATGATAAGGCATAAAAGTTTGTGTTGCCCAAATACACATGACTGAATGATCAGCACCTGACAACTGCTCTTTCTCCCACGTAAATTGGTGACTTAGATATCGTCTCAATCCCACCAACAACTCACCAGTGCACACCAGCACAAGCAGAGCAGCAGGGCAAGCAGTGGAGTTGCCAGTGGAGCTAGATAAAATTGAGGTTTATGTACGTGGGAAGTTAGTATGCCACAGGCTCAAGCAGGAATGCACAGAATAATTGGGAAGTGAAAGCAGGTGACCAGCATTTTGAGAGAGCGCTAACCTGGAGTTACAGTGATTTAATGACAACACCAGGATTTTCAGCCAAGAAGCTGCTTTCTGAGAGATGTGCTCTGCCCCACCGCGTGCTAGCATCCCCTGGGCCATTGAGCCCAGAGAACTAGAATGTCTTCAAGGGGACATATTAGGAGAAAAAGGAGGTAAATTCTCAGATTTCCAGCAGCTCAAGCCAGTGGATTGTATTCATTAAGGCAGAAATCAGAACCATAAGTTTCTCTGTAACTACAATTGCCAGTTGAAATGCAACATAAACAGCTGCGGGTGTATCTTTATTTATTTGTCAGGTCTACCATGTCTCCAGGAATATGTGGTTTCGGATGGAGACCAGAGTGGTGAAGAACGTGTGTGCGCCAGCTGTTGTGATCAGGGACCAGATTATCATTGTGGGAGGTAAAACAGCTTTATTTCATCTGTATCCTGTCTGCTTGTGTCTTGCTCCCATGAGGTTTCGTGTGGGGAGAGATGCCGCTTCCCAGCCCCATGGCTGTGCTCCTAGGCCAGGCTGTGCTGCCCTGCATAGCTCAGGGATGTTGGGAAGAGAGCAGGAGGGCACTCAGCCTCTCATGCAGGCTCAGCACCTTGGAAAAGATGGAGACAAGTTCTCCACGGGACATAAACCTACCTCCCACAGCAGGACCCATACAGCATCTGGGAGGCACAGAGCAGGTATTGGGAAGGGCCAGCGCAAAGTTTTTCTCCAGCCGAGGAAGGGATGAAGCCAAAGCAGCAAGGAGGCACAGGAGACTCTCATCCTCCCCTGCTGACTCACACTGGGCCTCCTTGGGTGGAGAGTGCCTGGGGTGGAGAGTGGAACTATGGCCAGGAAAGGCCTCAACAGCCTTGTGGTGGATGGGGCCCCAACAGCAGCCCAATCTGCTGCCCCAAAGGCTTGTGGTGGATGGGGTAGGTCACTCCTGCTGCTACCTCCTGGGGATGACCATGAAACGTCCTGAGTGGGACGTGCCTGAGGAGGTGACTTTTTAGTGCCGTACTCAACTCAAGGGTAGCCTCTGCCAACTGTGTTTGATGCCTCACATCTCTGTGGTAGTTTGGCATCTCACAGTCTTTAATGAAGGTACCCTGATCACACATGGACAACGGTAAGACCTGTGCTATATTCCTCAAGGAAGAAAGACGCATAAAGAATTTATGAGAACTGAGCAGAGAACTGAACCTGAGTGATGCAGGGTTTAAACACACCATTTTTCTACTGCAAGAGGCCACTGCAGTGACCATTGCGACAGGAACGGGGGAACAATTGAGTGCAGATGTTCAAGATTATCAGGCCTCTGTGTGCCAGATTACCCTGGTATTAGACCACAGTGTCCAGAATACTATATTTTCAACTTTTTTATCTTCACGTGCTTTTATCTGAAAGGCCTGTATTGACCTAGTATTCTGCTGATGAACTTAAGGTGTCAATTCCTGTCATTTCATGTTCGTTTCATCCATCTATTTCTTTATTTCTTTCATTTATTTAACAACAACAAAAATTCATGTCTCATGTCATCTTTCATTTTGCCTGACAGCAGAGTGATTTACCATGGTCAGATTTTACTTACCAGCTTCCATGCCAAAACATTGGCCAAATGTTCTTGCTCATCAACAACCGAAAAAAAAAGAAAAAAACAGTCAATGATTTCTCTTAAAAATAGATTTCACCACCTCTTTGCATGACTGCTTATATCGTAATAAAGGGGAATGTACTGGCCTCAGCAAGAGATGCCTTGATTTTTGCTAGAGAGAATATTCTCAAGGCCTGCAAAACATATGGCCCAAAGGAGTTTGCTTGCCTTGGTACTCGATTATCCACAGGGATTCATGCACAAGTTACTGCGGAGCAGCTCACTATCTCCCTCTCTCCAGGGCAAGGACCCCTGCAGCAGTCCTTACCTCTCAGCCAACATGAGGTTACTTTACCCATCAGTGGAAGATCTGTGCAGTTGGGTTACAACTTGCACGGTGCTGGAGTACAGGACATGGCAGTGCAGCCAGCGTGGGTGGGACTGCCCTAGCAGCACCCAGCTCCCATCCATGACAATAACGACAACTCCAACCCAACACGGCAGCGTGGACCCTACCTCCCTACTGGCTTCATTCACTGGGTGCTTGAACGGACCCAAGGTGATATGAGGCAGAGAGAGATCACAGAGGAATGGAAGATAGACATTCTTGTGACACACCATCACTTCCCAGCTAAATTAGATATCTTAATTCTGCCAAATTATTTTCCAGTATAGTAGGTTGTACTAAAGTCTGGCAGAAAATACATTATTATTTCTTCTGCTGGCCATAGAGTCTAATTCCTGTCTGTTTCTTCCACCTCTGACTTTGCATTTAGGGTACACACGGAGAATAATTGCTTATGATACAAAGGACAACAAGTTTGTTAAATGTGCAGACATGAAGGACAGACGGATGCATCATGGGGCCACTGTCATCAAGAACAAGCTGTATGTGACAGGAGGACGATGTCTTACCGCGGACAATGTTATCGAAGACTCAGATTCGTTGGACTGCTATGACCCAGAGACTAACACGTGGACACCAAAGGGAAAACTGCCACACAAACTCTTTGATCATGGGTGTCTTACTCTCCAGTGTGTCCCCTACTTCAAATTTCTCTAAAAGGAGTTTTGTACTCTTCTGCAAATAGGATCCAGCTTGCTCTGCATTGAGCACAGAGGGAATCCTGACAGGGTCCCACAAACCCTGTTCATGCAGGAATCAGAAGAGTTGGTCATTCCTCAAAGGATCTGCTGGAAAGGTGATGAGTTTTACCTGCATGCCGTATTCAGCTGACAGTGTTGCATGAAGTCCAGCCCTGAGGCCTTACACAGCATCTCAGCAGAAAATGGGAGACAAATATTGAGTAAGAATCCAGTGCAGGATTTGGCCTTGTGCAGGTTTTACACTGAAAGGTGTCTAAGAATGCTGGTTTCTCCAGAGAAAATAAGATCTGGGTGATCTGCATTTGTGTTAGCATGCAAAGAAATGGAACTGCTCAGCTGTGTGTCACGGCCCTTTGCTGCTCAGTGCTGACCAAGCTTTTCATTTTGAGCCACAGGAACATTTGGAATAGGAAGTCCCTTGTTCTTATCATGAAGACCTAAGTAGCCAGCCCAGTAGTAATTATCTGGGTCGGCTGTAGTAGTCATCAAAGAAGGAAAAATGCTCTAATATATGAAATATCAAACTAGAAATTAGCAAAAACCTGATACCTTGATCTCAGTCCTCTCATGTTGTAGCAAGATGCATATTTGAGTTTTTGGAGCTTCCTCTCTTCCTTGGTGCAGGGGAGACAATCTCTCCAAAGGTTTTTGTTCCATCTGCCTGCTCTCTAAAGGAGCAGAAGGGAAGATGGAAATGAAGGTTGTGCCTTTTTTACCCTTCTTCTTTTTTTTATTTCCATTTTTTTTTTTTTTTTTTTTTAGGGATCTTGTTTTGCATGGAGCTTGCTGCTTTCTTTACATCAGGGAAAGCAGAGGGTCGTTAGGAAGCCTCTAGGTTGCTGAAGTTCCTGAAAGCTGAAATAACAGAAGTATCACAGCGGGGAAGTGGATGTAAAAGAGAAGAGGTATTTGGAAGGAACAGTTTTTTGAGTTTTTTCCCTCCTTTCTCCTCTCTCCAAACCACTGGAAAATGGTGATGAGAGAAAGCCAGTGACAGGAAACCAGCTTTCCAAGAAGAGCATGTCTAAGTCTGCCACTTGGCAAAGTGGCTCTGGCTCTACCAGTATTTTTGTGGGGTTTTGCCACTAAGTGCATATTTTCAAAGGGAGGGGATTAATCATCAGATACTGAACAAGCTGTGAACTGCTGTCAGGTCACCAGGCTTGCTAAGATTGCTGAGACAGCAAGGAGCTTTTATGATAGCGCCGGTGACCACCATCCATAGAAAGGTCAGCAGAAACTGCACAATTTTCTCCCAGTACTTGAAAGGAAGAGGGACTTTTCCAAGGATGCAGGATGGCATGAGGAGATCATCCTGGGCCCTCCTCCTCTCCAGCAGCCGCACATCCACGTGGCCGTGACCACAGCGCAGGACACAGACTTCCACCCGCTCGCTGTGGAGAGGACACCCCCTCTCGTAAATCCGCACGTGGGAGCAGAAGGTCGACAAAAATAGTCCACAAAGTGGGAGGCTGGGAGAAGGAATTGCATATTGACTGCTGTTTTAGCAATGCAAAATAAAATCGTTATGGTTGTTTGTATGAGCTTTGTGTTCAGGAGTCCCCATTGTTCCCTTCGCATTGTTGATAGTGGGAATTGTTTTTGTACCAGAGGTTTTTGCCAGGGTTTCCTTCTAAGGATCTGAGTAAACTGTCAAAAAATGAGTGGGAACCCAAACTCATCTCCCAGCTCGGAAGCCTTTGGCTACAATTCCCTTCTGCCTTTCAGTCTATATAATCATCTTATCCCATGCAAAGTAGGGCTAAATCACAGCACTCTCCAGATTGGACTGGAGCAGTGACTCATTCTGTTTCTTCGGAGGCCAGCTCCAGCTCTCTGGAGAAAAAAGCTTTGTCATGGCCAACTATGGAAAGCCTGCCCGGGGGAGATGTTTATTCCTAACCCCTTAGTGCTGCCCTCCTAAACTTGTTCCTGTTTTGACCCCCGTCACAGCTCCATAACTCCACGAGACGCCAGTTGCTGCCATACATTTTAGCTGACACTGATTTCTGCCAAGCTTGTGACTGTACCCAGAGCTGATGGAAGAAGCTCACTTGGGGTCATAACCCTGTGTTTGCAAACCATTGCAGCAGTGAATGATTTGTGCTTGGAAGCAAACAGATTTCTTAATTCCCGTATCATGTAACTAACAATTTTCTCAGTATTTGTACTGAGACCAAATAGTACCCTGTACGGCTGTAGCTGGGCAGGAAGCAGAGTGCAAGGAACAAGCACAGCCACAGGGCAGTGTTCAGCCAAGCATCCTTCCTGCATCCCCAGGGATCCCTCTCGTCACCCTCAAGTACCGCAGGCTGCTGAGGGCTCTGGCCAGCTCTGCCAGTGGCTGTAACCCTCTGCTCCTTCTCTTCACAAACTCATCACCTAGTGCCCATAATTTAAGGAAATTGGGTTCCCTGGGTAGGAAAAAAAAAAAAAAAGAAAATTCTGGGCTTACTGAAACCACATTTCTGATAGACATCTATTTTGTGACTGGTTTTGTGGATTTTGATATCCAGGAAGCTGCAAACCTTTACTGAAGCTTTAGGGCCCTTTACAAAAAGAGTTGAAGTCAGACAACAAGAGAGGCAAGCGTTGCTCAGTTTTCAGAGCACAACAGTTCCACAGGGCTCCAGGACAAGGTATACACCTCCTCGGTGTATAGCAAGAATTGATGCTGCCTTTATATTCAGATTTTGGTCACCATCTGGTCCACTCACAGCAGTAGCCTTGAGTGATTTGTGGTTGTCATAGCTAGTGGCACTGTGGATGAAGACATTGTAGCAAGAGTCAACCAGGGCACCCTTTCTCCATAGTAGCTGGAGGGGACTTTCCCAACCAGGGTCTACAACTCTAACTCTATCCCAAGAACTTTCTGAGTCACCACACACTTTCCTGGAGGTGTCATCATCCTAATATGTAGCATTCAGGGCACTCACACGGGAATTTCCCATCAGAGAACAGCAAGCTCGCTGACAAATGTGATCACAAATTCCATGTGGAGGTGAGTATTTATTGCTCTTTGTTTATTAACCATGGAAGCCAAGGAAAAGAGGGCTTTCAGAAAGGGTGCTTGTCTTGGAGTGAGGTTTTGGAGAAGCTGAGCAGCTGCTGCTCCTTTGCGAGTCAGGGAGGGCTGTCAGTGCTCATCACTTCTGAGTCCTCGTTTGTGGGTGTCCCAAGTTCATCACTAGATCAGAGAAACCATAGGATGGTGTGACTGAAGGCAACCTGCAGTGTGGGACAGTGCCCTGGTCCCTTGGGCTAGGTGCTTGTCTAACACATGGGAAATCTCCCATGAGGGACACTCTCTTACTTCTCTAAGTAATGTATTTGAGCACTTTATTAGTCTTATATCTTTTAATAGTGTATATCTTAAATCATCTTCGCTGTCCATTCAGCTATCCCTGTGAAGTTAGAAAGCAATTGATTATCCTCCTTGGTATCATATGCATATATATATTTATAACTTTAAAATCATTAACATGTTTCAGATTCTGTAGATAAATGAACAACCCTTTTTTCAATCTTTCCTCAGTAGTTATGTTTTCTAGTCCTTTGATCGTTTTTGATGCTCTGTTCTGGACAATTTCCAACTTATCTGTATTTCTTTTTTATTTAATCACAGTGCTCTGGCTCAGCCACACAGTGCTGGGAAGAGCGGAATAAACCCGCTCTGTGTCTAACCTGCAGCACTTCTGCTTACACGTCCCAGAAGGGCATTTGCTTTTTGCAGCAACAGCAGATTGCTGGCTTGGGTTCGGTTATGCTCAGGCCTTAGGATTAAGGAGTATTTGCAAGCTGGGGCAAGATCATACAGAAAGAGTGTGGGAGATCCAGGATCTCCCAGGGTTATGTCTTAACTCCATCTTTACTTTTGCTCTGGTCAGGAGCCAGATCCTGCAGAAAACAATGAGTCTTTCCACAGGCTTTGGACCACTGCTTTGGACCAGACCCTAACTATTGTGTTCTCAGATGGATTCAGCTCTAATTCTATTAATTTTCACAGCAAATACTTTATATTTGAGTCATTTTTATCCTAGGGAAAAAGGTTCAGGCACAAAATAGAGAAGAGTACTGTTTCTTCCAAACTTTCTCCTGTTTTCCCTGCTGCAAACTCCGAGCTGAATCCCACTGCACAGACAGCTTGTGTAGGCAGTTTTGCTTTGATCTTAGCAAAGAGCTTTGTAGGTTAAGCCTGTGTTTTTTCACTGTGGCTGTTCATCAAACAATACAGGCTGTTCCAAGGCAGCCTTTTTCTTGCGCAGTAATTTGTTTATAATTATAATGCATTTCCTGCTTCTTTTTGATTAAACACACCTGACAAAGTAGGCAAGATGTTGATGCAGAAATAAACGGATACTCCAAGTTCATCACTTTGTCAGTCCTTTTTTTTTTCCAGACGTCAAGGAGTTCACTGCAAGGTGAATCCTCTAGTTAAGAAGGAAACAACTGGAGAGAGCATATATGAATAGTGTACAGGGTAACTTATCCCTGGCATTGTTCCTCAGCCTGACCAGAGAGCCATTAATAATTGACAGCAGCTAAAACAATCCCTTTTTAAAAACATGAACATCTATCTCTTTTTTTTTCCAGCTGCTTGAAAGCTCCCCCACAAAAGTTAGAGGGTCATATTCACCATGTCCCAAATGAGTATAATTCAGAGATGCTGTTTGCACTAGCAAAGGATGTGGACCTTCCAATTAGCAGGCTGTTAATAATGCTTTCATCCGCTATTTCTCATAGCTCATCCAGGGTGCAAATGAAGCACAGCGGGCTGCGCTGGAATAGTTGTTATCTCAGACTCTGTGTTCACTACCAAAGTCAACGGGGCTCCTCAGGATTTATGCTGGAGCAGGGAGAGATTGATCTGGCCTCTTCTGTTTATTGAAGTTTCCAAAATAGTAGCAGTGTAGTGAAGAACCCAACTGCTCTGTCACTCTGCAAGTCACACGCAGGCTCCAGCTGCCGCTTGTCACTTCTGTTAGTGCCGCTCTTTGTTTTCCTGTGCTCCCTTCATGATGCAAGAAAGAGTTCTTAGAAAAGCAAAGAGCAGCACGTCTTGGGCTGTCCTGAGCCATTAGGCAAATATCTAATTGCTGTACTAAATGCAAAGCACCCTGACAGCTGCTGGAGGCTTTCTGCTTTAGGCTGAGAGGCCAGCAATGGCGTAAGATACTGCTGGAGGAAAGCAAAGGAGGCAGAATCTGCTCCACTGTGGATGTGGCTGGGATGACACCTACCTCCAGTCCTGTGTCTAATCCTCCCATATCCAGCTCTCCTGTTTGTGTCTCAGCTGGGATGTGTCCGTTGATGAACGAGCCACATCCCATCACATTTTTGCATCAGATCTGCTGGCCAAGGTCAATCCACCTTCCCTCCCTGGGCTCAGCCACATTTGGCCACTGGAACAAAACCCCTGAGCTCCCTCTCGGGCTTGGTGTCTCGCTAAAGTTCCTCTCTGCCACACAGCCACCTTCGCAGGCCAGGCAACCACATGGACGTGCTTCGTAGGTGCTTTACAGCCATGCCCATGGGTGTCAAAGCCTGCCCAGAATACTAGGAAATGACACTGAGGAATCTCAGTCTTACCCTTTAAATGCCCGCAGTGATGAAACTGATGGGCCTGGTGGATCTGCACACGTGAGCCTGAGCCTCCCTCCGTGCAGAGCCTTTCTGCAGGAGCCAGGAGGGGAACATGGTCAGCCCCGGGGAACAAACTGCTCAGAGGCTGCTGGAACACGAAACACAGCTACAGAGTGAGCGTGCTGGGAAAGTGTCCCACACGGATCAGCAGCAAACCCTGGAATTATCATTAGACTGATTAAACGGTTTTGATGTGCATGATATGTGGAGATAAGAGTCCAACCCCCAAGGGCTTCCAGTGAAAAATAGATGCTAACCATAACAGTGTGTGACGTCCCCGTAGAGGGGTGAGAAAAGCTGCTGGAAGACAGAGAGAAATACAAAGCAAAGAGGCAAATGAGGCAGCTCTTGGGACTGCAAACTTACCAGGGACTTGCTGGATCTGTTTTGATGCTGAAATGACGTAGGTCCTGGCACCAAGGAGATCGAAAGCAAGGGAAATATGCCTGCTTTATGTTGTTATGACACATATATTTCTCTGCAAATGACATTAAAGAGTACCAGAGGCTCAACCATTTTTCTGTTTATCTGTTCCCTGCGTAGGGCTCTTACTCTTAGAGACAGCCTGAGCACCCTGGAATATGGCCCTTGACAAGAAAATGTTGCCTTTGGTGTGAGGAAGAGGATGAGGAAGGATGAGGTAGGACAACATTGGAGCATGCCTGACTGCTGCCCTGTGGCCAACGGGCAGTACCATGTCCCTTTGGCCCTGCTCACCACCCCAGGGAGAGGCTG
>JAUBNY010000768.1:548748-568033 GCA_032275445.1 Crypturellus soui
TTAACGTTAAGCAGATTAGAGGAACTGCCAGTACTTGACTATCCAGTTCCAAAGCTGCATCTGTGGACTGCAGGAGTCCTTCAACTTTGCCTTCTTTGTCTTCTGCTCCTTGAATCCCTGCATTCCCTCCCAGCCTTGCTAAGCTTAACTCATCCTGAAATCTTAAATCTAACACAAGACATCTCTACTCTTCAGCCTTTTTGCCCATGTCTTGGCACAAAAGTGGGCATAGAGTGGCAACAGTGCCAAGGTGGCAATCCAAAACACTCAATAGCATAAATTCGATCCTCCTGCACTTGTCCAAGTCAAAATTCCCTGAATTATCTCCTGGAGTTTGATCTTAGAGCAAACAGGCCAAATACAGAGAGGCTGCCTCAAGGTGTTTGAGTAGGCTTCCAAGGCTGACATGCAGCTCCATGATGCTCCATCATTTCTCATACCTCCCCAGAAGCATCTCCACTCAGGGTGCCTCCAGCTAGACAAAATAATTGTTTTTGAAAATCTTGGCCTTGGTCTATTATGAAAAGATCCTCTTGATAACAGCTCTCCCTGGAGTGAATAAAGAGCTCTCCTTATTTTCTCTCAATACAACTTCAAGTAAACTTCTGGTGACCTCTTCATTTTGGCTATTTGATTTCAATAGAAATTGGACTGCAAGGGACCTTTGACTTCAGGTCTTGTATATTTTCTCTAATATTCTTTTATCTCTGCTAAATAACACATACTAATATTTTAAGCTAATGTTTCTCTCCAGAGGTCACACACAGTTCAGCATGCCTCTTGCATCCAAAGATTTCTCCAGGTCCTTAGTGTTTTCTTTATGTTTTTTTCTAAACAGACCAGCTATTTACTTGCTTTTGCTGACGGGAACAAACAGAGCCATTCCAGGGGACAGGTTGCTATGTCCAAAATAATTAAAGGAAAATCATATGTAAACTATAGTTTCTGGAAGGAAACTGATCCTTCTACGTTTACAGGGTCAGGGGAGTACAGGCGACCCCACATGTCCCCATGTGACTGCCCAAGTGTCTACATAGCAGAAGGGAACAGGTCACTCATATGTAGTTACAGAAACTGAAAGGGAGCACAGGGATGAGGAGGAGATTAGGAAACACCGCCTGATTTAGAGCAACAGGTGGTTCCTTCAGAGCACCCTGCTGCCTCTGCCCTCACTTCACCTTTGAGGGAACAGCGGAGACAGGGACCACGGGGCGCTCAAAGTTGCCTCTTCCAAGCAGTCTGCATGACAGGAGGTGGAAAGTTATCTGGCAGTACAGGACATCATGGAGAGTAAATAGAGAAACTGGCACCAGCAATATCAGCTCTTCCCTAGGATTGGTCCTGCAAAGAGTTCTGGAGAAACCCAATCTTGTGATAAGGACTTTGGAAACGTGGGTCTAGGCACCTGCTGTCCCAAACTCTGAAGCTCTGTCTATGAACCATTTGGTCACGATGCCTAGATCCCAGTTAGTGCCTGAATACCTTTGTAGATGTGGGCATCAGTGTCTCAGTTCTCCTGTTTCCTTTCCATGCTGTGGAGAAAATAGCTCTTTCCTGCTCTGCATGCCCGAGAAGACAAGCGCGCTCAGGAGTGCTAGGTACGCAAAGGCTGTTTGAAATAATTCCCTTATTTTAGGCAAGTGCAGGTGTCAGCCCACTTGACTCAGAAGGAATAACCCATTACCATATTTCTAGGTCATCGGCGGTACCCTCTGTGACTGTACAAGTTTGCACCAGCAGAGAGCAGGTCACTCAGAGGCAGGGGCAGAAAGCCAAGCAGAGCACTGCTATCTGGAGAAGATCACAAAGCTCTCAGCAGCTACAGGAGTGAACTCGTAGCTCGTGGAGGGGAAAACAAACAGAATAAGGTTTGAAGTACAGTCTTTGGCAACACTCACACAAGCTTTTCATAGTTCAGACTGCTTTGAATAGAAGAAATAGGTGTCAAGCACTCAAAAATGTTGCACGTGGACATTGCACTTGATTCTCCACCATCCTACCCCATGTGGTCACTGACTCATGAAGTGCATGTGAAGCAACAAACAACTTTGAGTCGTATTTTATGTCCATGCTCTTGAGTGTAAGAGTCTGCCCAAGAGATGGAAGAGCTACATTTTTGAATACTAGGCTTACAGCATAATGTTGCTGCAGTGGTTGGGGCTTTCTGAAGCTAAAGTCTGCATGTAGCCAGACCCTTCCTAGTCCCACTGACCTTTTCCCATTAATGACTAACATCAGGCCTGTCTGTGCGAGCAGAGAGCAAACAAGTCCACAGTGGCAGTTCCTTGGCAGGGACTTAGTTTATCTTTCAGTGCCACATTTAATAACTCTGGATGGTGCTTGTCAGAACAGATTTTCCAGCAAATGGCATGCCAAAGCCTTGATGAAATAAAGTCTTCTGTCTGATGTCAATCACCTACTCTTTGCCAGTTCAGATGCACTATCCACACTGCAAAAACAAGACTCTAAATCCTGGATGAGCTCCCACATCCAGGAACATCCATAAATACATGTATTTATGATGAGAAATATTTCATGAAGCATACATTGGAACTAGATATGCATGCAGGGATGGGTATCTACTGAGAGGTAGCAACACATCCACCACTATATTTTGCAGGCATATTCCCTAGTCCTTGTAATGGATTGAACTAAACAGCTGATTGCAAATTTGCGAAGGGTGGGGCAAAGTCAATCCTTAGCTCATAGCCTGAGCCTATCTTTGCTGAAGAGGCAAAAATACATTGTGTTCTCACCCTAGATTAGATTGTAGTTTCAGTTCTTGTTGTTCTCTCATGTGAATAGGAAGCATGTTCTCTCGCATATGCATTCGAGCCATTTGCACCAGTCCCCGGCAGCTGCGGAACTGCAAGTTCTCCTTGTGGGTGGCTGCTTTGCCTCCCAGTCTTTTGTTTTTGAAATGCAGCTGCAGAAGAGAGGAACGTGGCATCATTGCTGCTATGAAAGGTCTTTTCATCCTCTGTGGTTTCCGGGTTAGAACCACGTTGGCTGAGGATTACTCCCCCAGGGTGGAGGAGTAATGGAAAAGGAGTCTAAAACAGGATCAGGAGGAAGATGTGAAAATTAGCGCAGACATAGAGTGTATGAGTCAGTGCCACAAGGAATCTCTATCCTGCCTTCCCTCTCGGCATGAAGTCAAGCTCACACCTCCTCTTGGTGCAGTAGAGCTGTTCCCACACAGAGAGAAGACATCGTGTGGTGTTCCGCATCTTAAAAAGGATTTATGTCCTGATTGAAAGTTTAATAGTGGGAAAATGTTTTCAGGTCAGTAACATTCACAGAAGGGTAGGGAAAGAAAGCATGACAAAACTACATTCATTATGGGCTATAAAAATAATATGGACTGGGCACTGGGGCCAAATTCTCTGCTTGTGCAAACTGACAAAGCCTCACTGACATTGAACTGATTAGCCCCAGCAGATGAGCTGGCTTTTGCTAGCAAAATGATTTCTTGTACCATGAGAGTGTCTCTCACAGGGCTTTTTATTGGGTTTTTATATTTTTACTAACAGCCTCACCTCAGACTGTTCACAGGAATTAAATAGAAGCTTTAACATAACCAGCATGCAACACTGGCTAATAAACGCCCAAAACAACAGCTTGGCTGTCAAATTTCTTCAGGCTTCCAGGCCCTAGAGAGGGCCAGTCAAGGGCAATAAAATGTCTGGATTTCAGATTTGAGCTCAGAGATTCTCCAAGACACACACCAAGTCCATTACACTGTCCAGGATTTGTCTCCTAAGGAAAAGAGCTGGGACCTCTAAGGAAAGCATGGAATCCGGCCCGAGATTAGGGCTAGATTTAAATCCAGGGAGGATTAGGAGTTTGGCAGTGACGTCAAGGCAACCACAAGGCAGGTCAGGGAACTCTGCTCTGAACCAAATGTCCAGGTGACTAGCATGCTTGAGATCAAGGAGTAATATAACAACAGTAGTTAGTTTTATTACTATTTATGTCCTATGGACCAGACTCCTACATGGAATGGGAGGAAATAAGGTGTCAGGAGGCAGGAGCAATGCTCAGAGCACAGCTGTAATCAAACAGCTGTTTGGTGTCATGGTGGGACTGCTATGCAGACCTGGCCACTGGGTGAACTGGCCCTGCTTTAGCTCCTCCTGGCCGAGCTCATCAAGGCCAGCGTCTCAGTGTGCTGGGAGCGGAGCTGACGGCCGGGAAGTGCCTGATGGCCCCTCTAGCAGTGCCGGGTGCAGGTAAATCCATCACCCATACACACAGCTTACACGCACGGTTTCAGCCAAGCCTTGTCTATAGTGAAAAACCTGAGACTCTAGAGGGAAACCTTACAAACCCCACATTGGTTTAGGGTGTAAAGTGCATCCTTTCTCCATGCTGCGCTTTCCCAGTCCCCAATAAGTTTGCTTGGCAACCTACAGGGTTTGCGCTTGCGCCCACATCACGGTGAGGCCAGCCTGCTGCTCCTCAGGCAGACCGCACAGATACCGCACGGATACCTGCGGAGCAGCCGCACGCCACGCGGGCTCCTCGCTCGACACGTGGCAGACTTAGCAATGCCCCAGACATCCAGCCAGGGCAGCTCGGAGCCTACTCAGAGGCTCCCCGACGCGTCACATTCTTCTGCCATTAGTGTGGCCACACCCGGCTGCCTGCTGCAGCACCAGGGACTCCTCGGCTCAGGGTCCGCGGAGCTGCGCTTCGTCCATGTGAGAAAAGAGGACGCCTGAACATCGCGGGGCCAACCTCCTTGGCGGTGGTTGCTCTGGGCGAGTAGGGTGGGCTTTGCTGGCAGAGAAAATGCTTGGAGAGGTGGTAGGAGCACAGGGGTGACCCCAACAGAGCAAGTGGCAGCTTCTGTGGCAACAGCATCCGAGGAAGTGAGAGGAGGTTGTCTCGGGCGTCTTCAGCTTACCACCAACCTGGAAGGGGCCTCCCTCATGCCCTGGAAATCACACAGAGGAGACCAGCATGGGAGGCCTGGGTCTTACATAAGCTCTTGATACCCATTTCCCACCAGATTCCTCGGAGCTGTCCATGTAATAGTACGACAACCCAGAGAGAAGAGGCGCGTCCATCACTCTCTGCATTGGCAGGACATCACCAAAGGCAGGTCCAGTGTTGCTGGGGGTGTAGGTTAACACAAGGATCGTTATTTGCGTGGGGGACTGTGATGCGGTGTGACACTATTAATACAAGCATGTGCATTTTCTCCCAGTATCTTGTCTCTGCTCTGTTCAGTTTGCAAGCCCAGTGATCCTTTTTTTTTTTTTTCTAATTGCTTGACTGGTAAACTGTGGGCATCCAAGATTCAGGCTAAACTCTGGCCTTCTCATATCCTTTCCTAAAAGGTTCAAATAAGACCCGAAGCTTCCAGGGACACATACTGGCTTTGGTGCCTTGGCCCGACTGTACCTGTGGAGCCTGATGAGCTGTTGACGAGGCATGAGGAGGAGCAGGATCCGGGTCACTCCCTGTTATCCATATCGGTTCACCTGAGATAATTAGAACTACACACATTAAAAAGCAAACCTCACTTCCAATGCAGTCCAAAAGCAGCAAGTAGAAAACACCAGTTGGCATTCAACTGGTCAGCAGATTTTCACTGTAGAGACCCCACTCTCAGTAGGAAATCACTTCATAATGTGAGGATGATTTATGTTGTCCTTGAAGGATAAATTGTATTTACATTCACTTTATGGTCTTTTTACATTGTTAATGTGACTGTGGCAGTAGTGATAGTGAAAACTTGTCTAGAAAAAAATGTCACAATAGCTATATGTGCAAAGAATTTTTTTAATCTTGGAAAAATATTCTGTCCAGTTTCCTCATGTGAAAAAGCATATCACAGATTCCATCTGGAGGCATCATTTCTCTTGACACCAGAGACGTGCTGTATCCTCCTCTGCTATGGGGTTGGGAACCATTATTAATTTCCTCTATAACCACTAAAGTTATTTTTATTCACATTATTCACCCAAAGATCCCAAGAAGAAAGAAGAAATCTATTCCTCTAGGAGCAGTTTACATTGTAAATGGACATAAATTTGTCCTGTTTGCTTTTCCAAAGGATCCTGGAAAATCCTTTGCTTCCTATTATAAGCTATTTTTCAAGGATAATTTTACTTACAGTCAAAAATGAATATTGTGAAATCAAACATTAAATTTAGATCCTAAGACTGTTTTCATCAAGTCAAAAACATGCAGATTTGTAGCTGTCAGCTTCCCTTGAACTGATTCATACAGAAAGACCAAATCCTGAGCTCAGATACCTTAAGGTGGTTTCTGTTGACACCGAAGTCACAAGCATAAAACCAAGGACCTCCTCTGGTCTTAGCACGATCGATCTTTTCAGCATTTTAGTCAGCTAAAAGTTCAGGAGCAGTAACTGGAAGAGAGCCATTTCAGCGGTTTCTCCCTGCTAGATATCTGCTGAAACTTTTGGAAGGGGAAAATATTTCTGCTTCCTCGGTTTTCTTTCTATTTTGGGATATTACTTTTGTTACAGTTGAAGCCTTCTAGCTTTGAGAGACAAATGCTACCATTACATCCGCAGGGCATATTAGCTGGAAAAAAAAAAAAAAAAAGCTAGAACATTTAATGGACGACCTCTGGGATTCTTTCACGCTCCATATACTGGTCCTCATGGATCCATGCCATTTGTGCGCCTGGGATAATATTGCAGTTTGTCTGAGAGCGGGGTTCTAGCACCAACTGCATGACTAAATCACACACTGTAATTGCCTGTACTAGGGAATAAATTCTCCCATGTATTGTCTGATGACTTTTGAGACCAGATTGTTTAACATGATAAATTACAGTCAATTAGCATATCATTATTAATGAACTATTTTTGTCCAACACGGCAGAAAGTAGAAAGTCTGCAAAACATGATACCCTTAAAGTTGGCAGCAATGTTTTCCAAGAAGATGTTCGTCTTGTTCAGTGTAAGTCTTTTATCACTTCACAGCAGTGGGAATCAAGTATTTACTGGCTTTTCAGGGCTCTCCTGTGATCCCAGGAAGTCCAAGAAATAAATCCTGGGTCAAAACTCTGGTATCTACCGAACGGAGTTTAATCTTTCTCTCTACTCCAGCAAACCAGATTGATGTTCTGTCTAATATTTTATCAGTTTAGCTACAGGAATAATGTTGCACTGCTTAAATCTTTTATATGTAGGCCTGGTTTTATTTTGTTTTGAATATCCATTACACCAGACTAGTTTGTCCCAGCCATGACCCTTCATTTTGTCCATGTGTTGATTAAGGCATTTTTCCAGGGGGAAAAAACCCACCTTGCTAACAAATTGGATGTTGATAGAATGTTCATGGCAAAGTAGATTAAAACCATGCATGAGCCTGGTCAGAAAATTAGGTTTACATGTGAAGGGAGCATAACTCCGTTGCTGACTTTTTTTGCACACATATGAAACCTTGTGGAACCAGGAGTTAATGCACTTTCTGCTGCCAGTTAGTCTTTGGCCCATTTCCCTGGTAAAGACCAAAACCCCCAAGGAGTGCTTAGTCTCTCCTCTTGGAGAAGGAAACCTGTTTTATGAGAGCCCTTGATGCCAGGACATCACAGAAGACTTTCTGTGGCTGAGAAGAGAAATCCATAGGAAAAAAAAAAAAAAAAAAAAAAACAAGAAGAGCAACCAAATTACTGCCTGGGGTGTACACTGAGGTAACATCAATGCAGTGACAAACCCTAATGTTTCTAAATCCAAGTTTCCCTAGAAAGCAGACACTCCATGAAAAAATGCCATAAAATTGAATTAAATGTTTTCCTGCTGGAAACACTGCAACTAGGTCTTTTGCCTGCCAATACAGGATGTCTTTTTTTGTTGTTTTTTTTTTTTAATTCACCCGCCTTTATTTTTAAAGACAGGAATATTTGTAAGCCATGCACACAATCAGAAAATGACTGGGCTACAGCTGGGGGAAAAAGACAGATTCAAAATTTGGGAGGCCATGTCCTCTTCTGGCCTTTGTGCTTTTCATGCCCAGGGAACAGGGAGATATTTTTGGAGTATTATTTTAAATAACGGAGACTCTCAGGTTTCATTTCATCTGTTGGTTCTGATCTGCAGTGCCAGTCAAGCTCTAATTATAAATTATAAACTGGGCACTCTATGCCACAAGGAGCAAAGGAAGAGACAAGGCCTTCTCTTCTCAGCTCGGGCTCTACCTGCGGTGATCTGTGTTTCCACCATTAAGCCCATGTTACTGCCATTACCACCGGCCTCAGTCTTATTTATTCGAAGCCTATTATGTCAGCTTAGTCAGATCGATGCATCAATGCTCTGCTCGCTGTACTACAAGCCCCAGGGGAGGGAAAATGCGTTCCTTTTTCTAGATTGAACTGTGCCCGTTCTGATGTGTGCAATGGCACACAATTCCTTGGTGTAACTGAAGGCATCTAAAACCTGAAGAACTTCTCCCATGCCCCTTGGGAAGAGTTCAAGATCCATACACCCACAGATCCCATGCTCTTAGAGAGGAAGGATCAAGGAAAATACGACTAAAGTTCTTTTCTCTGTGCATTCTGCCCATATGTGCTGTACATTTCATACCTCTCTACAGCCTGCACACCTTCCAGCAATTGCAATTTTTCACCACCTTCCTCTGCAGCTGCGGACCATACAGTCTGTGCATGTGAGGAACATGGCCCGGAGCTGCCCTGAGCATTTCTGTTTATGTCTACATGAGGCTGGGTATCTGTGACAGGGCCTAGCTTGGAAGGTCCATCAAGATAAGGGAGCTGAGTGGTTTTGTTATCCCCAGCTGACTCTTCTTGAGAAAAAATATTTGAATGTAATCTCACACAAATCCCGGCCTCAGGAAGGGTGGGAACGTTATGGGATCAACCGTTCTCCTGGGATGATCCTACAGAGAAACCACACCAGAAGATAAGGTGGCTTCTGATTTAGGTGATACTGAACATTTAAGGCTGATTTTAAGATTTTAAGTTATATTCACCTTCTCTTGCACCTCCAGCTCAAATGCAAAGTGCTTCTTAGTTTTACTCTCTTTCTTGAACAGATATAAATGATATTATTGCTCTATTCAAAAGACAGCAGAAAGGCTCATCCCAGAACTATTGCAAAATTCGTTTTATTGGAAAAAATGATACATTCATATTCTGGCTTCCAGGGTTGTATATTGCATATACTGTTACGCTGGTCCAATTTAGCTGGAGTTAGACTAAAATATGATGACAAAGCCTGTTTTTTTGCACAGGCTAAATACAGTTTTATACAAGGTAAGCTGCAGTGTATGGAAATGGAAGATAAAAATGAGCTCAGGCAGTTGAAAGCAAGTAGTTATGTTATGATGTATTTTTGTATTATTAATAGCTTAGAGCTTTTCCATCAACTGTCATTTCCTAATTTTCACATGCTGTACACACTACCCTAGACAATAATTATTTTCCACTAACATATGATGAACTCTCAGCTGCGTCCTATGTGTGTGACATTATCCTCCCACACTAAAGCTAGTGTCCTTTTCATAGTGGATGTAGATATATACAGATATAGATACACATATATATACAGACAGACACACAAAATACACTCCAAATACACTTTCCACATTTTTCTCTATAAATTTCACCTCAGTTATATTATCTGGAATTAATTTTGCTGCAGGACTCGTTGGAGGTGCAGCAGAAATATGTATACTATAAGACATTACTATAAGCTTTGACACTAGCTTCATGTTAAGTGGAACGGATCATCATGAAACCTGGATCCAGAAGCATTTTCCTTCCTTATGTTCTAGCTAGTGACTGACCAGAGGTCACACTTTAAAAGTCAGCATATTCTACAGTGTTCAACACTATATACTGAAGTATATACCAATATATACAATATATTGCTATACATATACATAATGTAACAAGTACAGCAGTATATAGAATAAATAGCACAGATTTTTTTTGTGCTTGGCCACCAGATCTGCCTCCAGAGAGCAGAGCAGGAAGAGTGAGACCCAGTAAAAAGCCTCATTCAAACCACCATTGTGTTTCATGCTAGAGTTTGCCATAGGGACATATGTTACAAAGTTAAGAATTAAACCTGCGCTGCTAATACTAATGTAAAAGCTACCAACAACAGCTGCAAGGGATGAATCCGCTTTGCTAGCAGCAGAAGAGAAGTCTGTTTTGCAATGCAGCTACTGTGCCCCATCTGTTCCAGGCAAAGTTTTGGTAGAACAGAGTGAGCAAACCTTAAAATGAAATGCCAATACAGGAGAACTCAACTTTTGGAATCAGAAATCACATTAGGGGTTTTATTTCTGATAAAAACAACTCCTACTCCCAGGGACCTGCAATCTGAACTAAACTAGACTCATCTGACAGGCTGATCCTGCAGTCAGTTATTGCAGCTTAACAGTTTCCTGCCTGTGAGATGAGCTACGATAACTGTCCCCAGGCAAACTCTTGACTCCAGTGCAATGCAAGGCAATTCGACCTAGTTTAGAGAGTGTGAAGACAGAGTGCATTGCTTCCAGGCTGAGCACATAGCCACAGAGCTGTTCTACGTGGGCACAGGCCTTGGCAAACCAAGCGATCGTGACTCTTGGCTGCCAAAAACCTGCAGACAGGTTGTGTCTTGGGCCAGGTGATGCATTTTGGACCGCAGAGACAGAGATCTCTCCTGAACTGGCCCATAATCATAATGCAGGAGCTCATGTGTCTCACCGTATGCCAAAGAAGGATGACAGGTATTTTTTTTTCTTTTAGAAAAAAGCAGCAGCTGGTTAGAATACCTAAATATTTCTGCAGAGTTCATAGACGGCTAATCCACACCAGCTCTTGCCAAAAAGAAAATATGTTCAAGCCATGCAGGTGGCCTGCTCGACTTTCTCCTGAATTATGATCCCACTGGGTTTGCTGAGTTCTGCAGCTCCGTATCTCAACTTTATTATTGCAGGAATGAATTATTTTTCCATCACATACTACTAGTAGCTGAACCCATGCCAAAGTACAAAGGGGCCTTTTTGTGGCTCTGAGGAGTTGTCACAGCTTGTACCTCAGCATTTGGGAAAGGAACCTGTGACACTCTCCAAAAATAATGCTCCTGTTGATCAGCCAAATGTTGAGATGAACAACTCAGCCTAAGCCTGTGTAATTGCAGTATTAAACATGATTAAGAGAAAGGGTCTGGCTCTGGAATAGGACACCCTCAAAAGCAGCAATTTTATTTTCTTTTACTCAGTTCTAAGTGTATGTTAAAATATATTTAAGCCTTTTTGATATATATTTATAAAGATAGATCTGGTATTACTTAGGCCTTCCTTCTGTTTTATGGAAAGAAGATTGCATCTTTCACATGGAAAATTTGGAACAGAGAAAAACACAGCCAAATAAAAATGGACATAAACTCTTCAGGAGTTCATTTCGCCTGTACCAGGTACCAGTGCTGCGCCCTTTCCTTGCAGGTATCAGCTCTGGACTGATGAAAAGGTGTCAGTCCTGGGCTATCTCTGGGCTATCTCCTGGGATATCCCCACCTTTTTTTCAGCAACTTCTAGGTGTGAGACTCCCATTGACAGGAGAAAGACTGCAAGATCTTAAAGGAGTAGGAATTACCCATGCCCATTTCAGTACAGGATATACCACAGGAAATATACTTTCACTCCCCTCCCTGCAGTAACAGAGATGCCACTGTGACTCCTTGGCATTTCCTCTGCAAATTCACTTGCTTCCCAGAAAAATCAGCCATGCTCTTCTCTATTCCTGGCCAAGACCATCCAGATGCTTCATTGCTTCCTGTGTTGCCTTCAGTTTGCTAATGCTTTCATGTGAAAACCCTGAGTCAATAGTGTATTTGCTCCCGTACATGGTCACTTCTTGGTGAGAGGATTAAAGGTTACTACAAGTGATTGTCTATTGACTCCAGGGGTTACTTGTACAAAGAAAAACAACACTGGTTTTTATTTCTGTTTATCTGAAGCTTGTAGAACAGTCCACACCATGTAAACATCACAAGGCAGCAAGGGGGAAGTTGAAAGAAAAGACTGACCACTGTGACTGCGTCTGCACACAGCCAAGGGAGGGACAAAGAGGCTGAATTAAAGCCTGTGGCTGCCAAGCCGTGTGGCCTGTGCCTCTACTGGAGCAAGACCAAGGCTGACAGATGAAGCCAAAGCCCCCAGGATATGTCCTCATGTTATCTACTGGAAGGGAAAAGCTCAAAAGTACAGTGCTCTTCAGCAATAGTCTCTCTCAAACAACAACATTCCTCTTGCATGCAACTGTTCAAGCCCTATCACACTGGCATATTTCCCTAAGATTGCCAGTGCCAAGTAGTCAAAGCCCACAGCTTATTCTTAAAAATCCTGTTTTATTTTTTTGATTGTCTTGAACTAAAACACAGGGTATTTTACACTTTCCTTTGGATTTCAACCCACTGGAGCACACTGAGAACTCAGCTTGCAGCTTCTTTGTACAACTGTTAGGGCAGCAAATATGTATTCTGGATTTAAACTGAAAGTTGAGCCTCTCACCAAAAGCTGACCTTCTTACCCTGAAATTATATTTCAGGAACTGAGGCTTTCAGAAAAGAAAAAAAAAAAAAGAAAAAAAAAAGAAAAATAAAGCAGCTATCACAAGACTTATGATACAATTCAAAAAGCTGGCAGTAGCCCTCCCAGAAAAGCATTCCTTGTGGCTACAAGTGGCCAGTTCTATCTCTGCTATGCAGTTTTGGAGACAGAAACTAGTACTTCCAGTTGCATAAAAATAGGCGTTAACTTTATTAGCTCAAGAAAGCTGCTCTCTTGGTGCTCTGGCTCCACAGACACTTACACGGGGCCAATGCGTAGCCCACCGGAGGACAGTGGGACATGTACAGAGTCTATTGGACACCCTGTAACTGCCAAGATTGCTCAAGAAAATGAAGCTGAAAAAGTAGCAATGTTTTTAAGTCCTAGACGAGAGGGATAAAGTGGCTGCAAAATGGCAAGAAAACTGCTAATTACAATTCTTCTTCTCTCCTGATTCGAGTTGACCATGAGGGCCAAGTGGCCTCGTTCAGTTAGAGATTCGGTATTCGGAGTGACTCCATGCAAAGCCACAGTGCTATTCCTGGCCACACTCTGGGTGAGCTACACAGGCAAGGAATGTGCAATGCAGGAATGCAGCTTGACTGGTTGTGTTTGGGAAAAGTTGTGTATCCTACCAACTGTGAGAATCGGAACTCTCTAATAATGAAGATCCTCCATTCATGGGATTTGTACAAGATTTATCATCCTGTGGTCCTTTGCAATCTCATTCACTGTCTGCACCCAGCGCCGGCCATCAGCAAGGCCCAGACACCCTCCGCTTTGGAGTCACAGCAGCTTTGCACAGCCCTTCCAGAAAGGAAATGATGTTTATCGTATCCCACTGATACGATACCAACGTCATTTTTAGGTAAACAAAATATCTGGCGACCCCGGCTGGAACTTGCCACAGACACTGGGGCAAACATCTCAAGGAATGCTTCTGGGTTCTTCTATTCCAGTCAGCCAAAGCCTTGGTTTTCTTCCAAAAAAGCTGATACAAGACAGGATTTCCTCACAAATGTAAAAATGAGCTGTCTTACTAAAAGAAAAAAAAAAGTAAAGAAAAAGAAAATCCATAATAGTCAAGAAGGACATGGGCAAAAGTAAGGAGCACACTCAACTCCAGTCAGAAATGACTTTCCAGGCTACTATCCTGCAAGAATTTTTATAGCATGACTGTGAAATCCACATTTACTTAAAACCAGCAAGAAAAAAAATGACTGCTCCTTTCAGGGCCTGTGGAAGGGAGGAGCTGGGCTGTGTGGTCCAGCAGGAAGGGGTTACTTTCAGATTTCCTCTCCCATATTGCAGACCCACAGCCCTCACTTGATAGACAGGGCCGTAACCCTCTGGTACCTTTCCAGACCTTCCCTGGGGCCATCTCTCACCTTCAGAAACTGCCCTTCCAGGGAAAGGCTCTTCACGCAATGGAAACTGCTGCTTTCTTCAGGCTGCTGGGGTGGAAATTTCAGACTCTGTTCCCTCCATCTGTGTTGCTACCATCCCTTTCCAGGGACTGGACACAGGCACCCATACAGCAGTGCTTATTGCACAATGGGTCACCAATACCCCAAAAGCCACAGAAAACATCCAAGTGCCAATAAGCAAGTTAAGACCCATTATAACCACAGCTGAAATGTGCCACAAGAAGGACGGAAGAGATCTAGGGCATGGCCGGTAATGTGAAGTCCCCAGGGTAATTACAGGGGCTCACTGATTTTCCTAGGAAGCCAGCTATGACCTACGCTACAAAGGCAGGTCAGATAAACCCCACTGCTGTCTTGATTTTTGCAGGTACTGAGAGCTGTGACGCCCTTTAAGCTCAGCACTGTCACTTGCCTTTTGTGCTCTTCATTGCACATGGAGCAGTGCACGCTGCCGTGACTGATGCTCAGGGAACGCCCAGAGCTGATCAGGTTGATGATTTGGTGCTTTTCCCTTCTACTGAGCCGCTGCTGCCGGCAGGATTGTCACTGAGGTGCAAGTCCGGCGCTAGTGGGTGTTCCCTACTGGTGTTCTCAGAAGTGCACTGAGGGAACACACGTCACTAACAACTCCAGGCTCCAAAATCCTGTGCTTAACCCAGCAGGGGAGGCAGGGACACCCTTTGAGACAGAGGGAAAAAAAAAGGTATTTCTGTGAAATCAAAACCCTCAACCTGTCGAGCTACAATTAACTACAAGCTAGAAATAATTCCTAGATATGCACCTAACTCCTTCCACGAGATCCATGTCTCCCGGCTGCAGCCCTCTTCTCCATCCTGTCTGTTCTGCTGAGAGTACTTCTTGCCCAGCCTGTTCCTCCTTCAAAGCTACCTACAGCACAGGCAGCAGGGGACACGGGCCAGCCCACTGGACACAGAAGTTGGCTTGCAAACAGCACCCTGGTGTTTGCCCTTCAGGTAGGGGAACTGCCAGTGCTACTGGCTTTCTCCGCAAGCATCACGTGTCCTAACCACATCACCACGTGTTCACACATGGGTTTCTTTTAACTGAGGTAAGTCAAAAACAGCATTTTTGTTCTTTTTAAAATATATTTATTTATAGTTAGGCATTTACACAGCAAATCTGCTTGCAGGTACTTACCCAAGCAGCTGGATTTCCCTCTCTCCAGTTTCCAGAGAGCTGCTGCTTTCCACTGCTGTCATTTCACTGCACAACAGGCTGCTCCCCAGGTTTTATTGAGCCACTTGCACCATCAATTTGTGCCCCAGGGACATCAAGCAGCTTGGTCCTCAGCCGTTGGTGTGACCCAAGCACTCCCGGGTCCAGCCTGTTGGCACAATTCACACCAAACCCTCCTCGCACCCCAAATCAGTGATCGGGACTCTGCCCAGACACTAAAAACCTTAAACTTGCATTTCCAAGGAGACTTTTGGCACCCAAGCCGTGCAGAGACCTGGCTCCCTTGGCCTTTCCTTGCTCGCAGCACAGAGCCCAGAGCCAGACGGCTGAGGACGGGCTCAGCAGCTCCACCAGTGAGTCCCCCTGTTGAAACTGTCTCACAGAGGCGAGTCACGGAGCGCATGGGAGGCCGGCCGCGTCCCTGATGAGCGCACGCAGCCTCATGGTCACGGGGCACCGCTGCTGGGACTGGCTCATCCTGCGGCTCGTGCTCACGGCGGCACGCAGGACCCGCCTGGCCGGTGCGAGGGTTGGCTAGCGCTGGGTACAGCTCTGCTGGCCAAAGTGGTACGAGCCCTGAGGCCGGCGACAAGGGACACGTGTGGTTGACTTCGAGCAACGTGCCCCCTCGGTTGGCATCCCCAGGGGTTTTCGTGCAGTGCCTGTGGAGGCGTCATCCTTCCCACAGGGTCACTGCCAGGCAGAGACGCTGGCGACCAGGACCACACAAAAGTGGCCTGCAGCGGAAAATGACTTCATTTGCTAAGAAAACGCTGGGTACCTCCCTGAGGGCAGCGGAGGAGCAGGAAGCCCCAGGCCAGCGCACAGCCAGACCCACGGAGGATGTTTCCTTGGCGTGGGGCTCGTGTCCCCCTAGGCAGGAGTGAGGATGGAGCGACGAAGGCTCAGGTCCTCCCTTGCGGAGAAAGCGACGCCCATGTTGCTGCCTTAAGCCGCAGTGGGACAACAAGCCCCAGCTCACAGGGAAACATGAGCCGCTCACAAGAGGACAAAGCAGCCCACAAGTTCCCCACAAGTTGGTCACTGCAATGGGGACGGGGCGTTCGCTCTGCTGGCCCTGCAGGTTATTTCAGGAAACGGAAGTGTGGCAAAATAACGCGCGTGTCACTCGGTGACTCAGTGCAAAGGCCATTCCAGGAGACAGGTGTCCTTCCTCATCCCCACCCAGCTGCAGCCAGCAGGAGCCCATCCTCACCGGCATGAGGAAGGGTGGACATCCCCATGAGCAGCTTCCCACCATCGCTGGATGACTCAGCTACTCACATATCCACCTGGGAGCGGGGGCAGGATCTGGAGACGTCCCTCTGGAGACATCCAAGAGGATCTGGCAGGGGAATCATTTTCCAGGCAAGAAGAAAGTCTTTCCAGAGCATGTTTGCTCCTGAGGTCTGAGATTACGGCCCAGAGCCACGAGCCACATGGAAACCAAAGCAGTCAGACATGGTTCCTCACCTCTCCTGCCCAGAGGATGTGAACTTGCCTGGGACTGTCTGAACCTGTGGATCACGTAACAGCTCAAACCCACATGGGCACACTATAGAAATCCTGGCTTTCCAGATGTAAGTGTTCAGCACTTACAGCACAAGGGGTTTTCTCTCTCAGAGTTTGCTCCGAAGGAGGGCAAGTGTCACTGGCTTCATTCTCACACTGGAAGTGCTTCCTTTAACTCACACCTTCATGCTGTAATCATCACAAAAATAATCCTCCGTAAATCCCCCTACCTGTAGGAACTTGAACGAGTCATGACTAGCAGTCAAGTGCTGGCTGCACTGCTGATTTTTGCTATGTTCTGTCCTAACCTAACATGTTTCCCACACAGCCCCACTCCTGAATTTCATTATCCCTGAGGATTTGCAGGGTTATCTTGGCCCTACAGCTTCCTTACCTGTCTGCCCACCAGGCACAGGAGCAGGACAGCCCCAGGAGGACCCATACCGAAGTGAAGGGACAGCGTGTGGAGTGTCCCCACATACCCTTGCTCACCGCAGCAGTGGCATGGAGCCATCTGATTCCTCTGATTTTCTCAATTTGACTTTGCACTCCACCTGGAAAATATGGTGCAGATAACCTCCCCCTTCCCCCCCAGGCAAGAAGCAATGTTGACAGTATTTGCATTCAGGTGACACATCATTTTCTGCATTACCAGGTAATCACGTGCTGCTTCTCACTCCTGCAGCACTACTGCTGCTGCAGATTCATATCACAGCCCAATTACACCATGATTCACCCCATAACCTGAGCCATTTTGTAAGCAGTGCCATGCAGATGTATTGCAGATGTAAGGGTAATGAACAGCATCATCAGTATAACCATGAGTGGTTCATAGTTCGTCGAGTTTTATGTGCGTGATCTCCAAGAGAAGGCATGAGAGGCAGCTGGGTGTCTTTGCAATGGACACGCGCTTATGCACAAGACACACTGGGCCTACTGCATGCGGCCAAATTTCTTCATGGCGATAACCCCAGCAGTGAAAGAGCTGCTGCAAAGACCTGACTGCAGTGACTCCTGACTGCATGAGTGAAAGGAGGAGGAAGTTCTTTCAAAGTTAAACATGACAGCTTTAATCCCTCTGCTGCTGATTCGCAGCTCTGTAAACACAGAGCCGCAATCAGCTGCAGATGTATGAGCTTTGGGAAAACGAAGGCCTCCTCCAGGGCTCATTGGCAAACCTCTGCCACTAACATGGAACTGCATGGGGTTTTTTTTCCTGCCAGCGTCCTGCAGAGGCAGAATCGCAGTCCCTGTGGTACCTGTTGATCAGAGGCATCTCCGGGTGTTAAGCAGAGACACCCACCCCGCAAACCCCACCGCGTGGGAGCTCACCCCAAGGAGTAACCCTCGTGCAAGCAGCTGCTCCCTGCGGATCCTGGCTATCACCCTCAGCCGGCTGGCAGCAGAGCAGCTCAGCCACGAGCAGGTTTATTTTGGTCCAGGGAAAGGGCCCGTGTTTTGGAGCAGGCAGCTCTGGTTTCTCTTCGGGCTGCTGCTACTTCTGAAATGTCAGCGCCTGCACTCAGAGGCTCACAAAGGGAGCGTGTCCAGCGCTGACAAGTCGACGAGCCTGGTTGCCCACCTGCGTGTGAGCATACATGTGTGGACTCTTTTATTTATATAAATATAAATATATATATATACATATATGTATGTATATGTATATATATATATCACCACAGCAGTCCAGTCCTCAGGAGCTGCTGGGTGCTTGAATCCCTTAAGAAACACAGGGCTGTTGCCAATGATTAATTTGCTGCACAGGGCACTTTCACAGGTTGAAAAATAGTCACACAAAAAAAAAAGGCAGCAGCTGGGTGAAAAGAAAGGTTGGGCTATGTCTCTGGCCTAAGTGCTTTTTTGAGGGGATTTTGAGTGCTTTTTTAGTGTTTGGGTATATATATTTTTTTGCATATGCCTACCATATATATTTGTATATCTAAAAAAAAGTGTAAATAATACTATATGTAATTGATATTATATATAAACCAAGCTATATACAAAAGCATTAGGAACATCAAAGCACACAGACACAAAGCATTACACACAGGCAAAGGGTTATGCGCACAGTAGACATATACCAAATTCTACAGACACGGGAAACATTCTACATAAATATAAAACACTCCAGCATAACAAATAACATACTAGTATAATGCATATATAAAACTAAATAGACGTATGAAACAAAACCTTTCACATAAAACATTATACACACATATTAATTGTATCCATGTGTATTTATTTTTCACATATTTTATAAACAAAATGTTATTATATATAATTACATAGAACACATTAATGTATTCAAATAGACATATGAATATGCACAGATGTGTATGTTTATGTCACGCATGTGTATAGATGTGCGATGTATAGGGGTTATTTACCGGCCAGTGTTACCGTATTTACCGGTCGGTATCGCCACACGCGCCGCCCCGCCGCGGCCGGGGCGGGCCGGTAAACACGGCCACGTGCGGCGGCGGGGCGGGCCGCGCGGCGCTTCCGGCAACACGGCGCGGCGCCGCCGCATAAATAGGGCGGCGCGTCCGGGCGGGCCCACCTCGGGAGCCCCGCGCTGCCCCGGGCCCCCCGCCGCCAAGC
>JAUBNY010000768.1:568133-593974 GCA_032275445.1 Crypturellus soui
GAGCTGCTGCGCGCCCGCCGCCGCCATGCCGTTCCTGGGGCAGGACTGGCGCTCGCCCGGGCAGAGCTGGGTCAAGACGGCCGACGGCTGGACGCGCTTCCTCGATGAGAAGAGTGGCGGCTACGTGGGCGACCTCAGCAGGTAGCGCTGCCCCCGCGCCGGCGGCGCCGCCAGGGGGCGCCCCCTGAGGGCACCCCGAGATGGAGGAGGAACCGGGAGCGCCCTAAGATGGAGGGGGTCGGGCGCGCCCCGAAATGGAGGCGCCTTCCGCCCCCAGGGGTGCCGCGGGACGGTTGCTTTGACCCCGCGGGCAGCAGCGGCCCCCGAGACGGCTCTGGGCGGGCGCGGGGCCGCTGTTAGCTGTGGCGGGGCCGGTTGGTTGTTGTGGGCGCCGCGGCGGTGGCTTCGCCGCCCCGGCGGGTCCCTCGCTGCGGCCGTGGGGCAGACCCGCTGCTGTCTGCCGCGGCCCTTGGAGCCCTTGCTCCGGGCTTGCTGTGGAAGCCATGCGGTAAAATGGGTTGTTGTAAAGTCCTGTGGAGCAGTGTCTCCTCTTGTGCTCCTTCCTTTCTGTCTGGTTAAGGTTTTGGGTTTTTTTTTTTTGTTGTTTGTTTGTTTATTTGTTTTGTCATTATTTTTCAAAGTTTACAGCCTGGTAGGCTGTACAGGTCTGTTCTGGGGTGAAGCTAGCCCCTTTGGAGAGCCTGCCCCCATGAAACAGTGGGACAGCAACGCATCTTGTTTACTCTGAGGAGGTTGTGATATCTCCTCTGCTGGTGTCTGTGGCTGGTGTCACTCCCAGTGTTGTGGGATAGGATAGGGCTCATGTGTGACCATCCCAGACCCCTCTCTAAGGGGTTGCTCAGTTGTGTGGTCCTAGGGTTAAAGCACCTCATCTACCCTGTAACCCTATGCCTCCTTGGGGGGTTGTATCTGCTCAGAGCGGGGCTGTTTGAGAGGAGATGCCCACCGACCCAGCAAGAGCTGAGATGTCACCTCTTGGGTAAAATCTAGGTCTCAACAGCCTCTTGCAAACTACTGAATCACATGGTGCTGTGCTGTAAATCACCTATGAGTCATCAGCTGGCATCTATATGCCCGTAAATAAGTGTACACACAGCTTGCCCTCTCCTGCTGGTGAGGGATTATCTGGGGCTGGTAATGTGTTGGAGTTAATTCTCCGTGGCTCCCAGTGCCTGTAGGTGCTGTGCGGAGCTCGGCTTGTGCGTGTGGGAACTGTGGGCTGTGCTGCTCTAGCTGTAACCAGGAGTCCTGTGCAAAAATAGAGCTGCCGAGCGCTCTGTAATGCAGGTCTGCAAAGGAGGTGGTTGGTTTGTGATGTGCTGCGGTTCAGAAATAGGCTGGGCAGAGGCAACCTTTTCTTTCTGGTGCTGTTTGTGTTGAAGAAAGTCCAAACAGTTGCTGCCCCCCCCTGCCTCAGGAATGTGCTCTTAAGGAGTGTCACTGAAAGCCTGGCCCACTGCCACCTTCACTGGGAAGCTTTGGTGGTGTTCCTCCTTCTCCAGATGCAAATACTTCCTCAGGCACCCTAATCCTGGCATTAAGAGAAATATGGTGTGTCCGGAGCCATAAATCTTTCCTGGACAATAAATAACATGTATTATGTGAAGCTTGATCACCCTGCAAAAGAAAGAGACTCCCTAGATTTAATTCCCTAGTACTGCGTAGTTAAGGGCTGGAGTTCTTTGTTGTAGCACAGATGATCTCGGACCAGTTCCCTCCTGTCAAAACCCAACTCTTCCTGCAGAGCTACATCTTTCCAGCTCTGCACAGTGAGGTTTGGATGGGCTGGATGCAGA
This sequence comes from Crypturellus soui, assembly GCA_032275445.1. Classification (NCBI taxonomy): domain Eukaryota; kingdom Metazoa; phylum Chordata; class Aves; order Tinamiformes; family Tinamidae; genus Crypturellus; species Crypturellus soui. Next base: position 569,951 of record JAUBNY010000768.1, read on the forward strand.
CAAAGAGATGAAACAGGAACATATGTGACAGAAGCGACTTAGTGCAGACCCTGCTGTGAACTGCACAAATGAGATCTTGCTGTGCAGGCAGGTTTAGGTAGCTGCTCTTTATCTTTTGCCCTCTTATGCAAGCTTGAAAAATCCAGTTTAGCATCCAAAGCATCTGTTTTGTAAATAAGTAGAAGAATGTCTGCATGGGTTGTGCCTGAGCTCAGACTATTGAGCTTGGCATGGGTTTTTACATCCTATTTCCTATTAAAAAGTGAGCAGATGACACAGCACTCTTGGATCAAGAGCCTCAAACTACCAGGTTCTGATGCCCAACTGTTTGACCTGTCAAGATGCCTTGGAGAAGTATGTGGAAATTTGGCAGTACATAAACAAGAGCCAATCTGCCTCCCGTACTGGAATTCTTCCACTGCTGTTAGGAAGGTTTCACATTACGGAGTCATTCAGAAGGAAGTCAGCAGATGAGTGTGCTGTTGACGTGTAGGATATAAAGCAGGTCTGTCCCATGCTCTTATGATTCTGCCTCGTCATTGGGACTGTTAATTAGTCTGGACAACTAACCTGACTTTGTGCAACCTTTAAAATGTAAACTTGAACCACTCAACGCATCTTTCATACTGCTATATTCTGACTTGCACTGGTTCTAGCTGTGGGTGAGGTGATGCCACTCAGTGGTGTGAGAAGTGAGGAGCCTTGTCCTGCTGGTTTCATTCCTCTGCAGGAGCCTGTGCTGAACAGCAGTTATTTTTGAGGCTGCACACCGCAACCTCTAGCCCTGTAGAAAGGAAGCAGCCTGGCCGTGTAAGGTTGTTGCAGAGGAGACTGCTCATCTGCACAGTTCTCGCAGGAAGCTCTCAGTACCTTGAAACAGCATGTGTGGGGACCTGCCTGAGCTCCAGGCATATCACAAGGTCAATGCTGCTGTAGCAGCTGCTAGGGACACCGAGACACTTGAGATGTTTCTAGCTTTGATAAGCTGGTAGCCATCTCCCCTTCCTTTGCAGGCTGCTGAAGCTGGAGAGACTTTTTCTCCTGCATGCCCTGTGTCTTATCCCCAGCACCTGAGGTGTCCCTGCTGCTCTCCGCAGTGTGCCAGGGGCTCTGTCACTAAAGCTTGAGAGCTCCTGGAAGCTGCTGCCTTCACTTGTGCCATCCACAGGCATGTGGGCAGCAGCAGTGTTGCTTCCCAGGACTTCAGTTTCACATAGCTGCTTAAATCTGCTGATTTGGAGGTCTGCAGAACATGATCTCAATACACAGCTTCTTTGTAAATGGTCTTACATTCCTTTTGAAGAAAAATGTGGAACTTGCAGCTCACTCACATAATATAGTTAAAGCAGAGCTCCAAAAAATACAGTAGGCAAGCAGTCTTGGTCAAGAGATCCTAACTGTTAGTGCAAATGGTTACTCACATGTGGAGCTGGGAAAGCCACCAGCCAAATGTGATCCTCAGCTGAGCTTGAAAGGCTCAAAAAAAAAAAAAAAAAAACTTAAAAAGCTAATGATGGAGTATTTTTATTATTAAGTAATCTGAATATGCAGATGTCTTCAGCAGCAGGTAAATATGTCCTTGCATGAAAGTCTGCCTGGTTCAGAGGGACCTACCATCTACAGCAGGAAGAAATGATGTTGCCACAAACCATGTCAAAGGGAGGACAAGGATGCTGTTAAGTGTCCTAAGCTAACTTAACTGCATTTTCTGTTCTTATCAGTTATGTATATAAAAACTCGTGCAGATACAGAGTGCTGGAAGCTCATATAGCAACACTGCTGGTTGCTAAAACTTCATCCAGACCTTTTTAGAGCTGGGGACAACTTCAGTTTATGGTGAAAACCTGGATGTTTTTTCTCCTTACAGGAAACAATGTTCCTGGACTTCAGAAATAAACAGAAATTTTGCTTTGTATCTTTTGCAGCTTTTGTAAAAAGGAAGATCACAACAAAGAGAATCTCTTCAACAGTCTGAACTATGATGTTGCTGCCAAGAAGAGAAAAAAAGATCTGCTGAATAACAAAGCCAAGATTCAGTGTAAGATGTCTATATTGGTTTTTTGTTTTTTTTTTTTTTTAAATTGTAGGAAGAGAATGGAAAACACTTCAGATCTATGGGTTTTTGCACAGCACTTGAGAACTCTTCCAGAGTATCTTCAAGGGCTTTGTGCCCATGTTTAACTGAAGTACAGAGCTTGGATAGAGTTTAATGTGAAGATTTATGCCCCTGTTAGTAATCTCTGCTTTGAGGAGTTGTGCTTGTGCTCAAACTTTTGTCATTCGTATTTGTCAGAGGAGGGTAATTTTTTCCTATGGTACATTCAAATGAACTGGTTCCAATCTTCCCCCTGAAGACTTCCTGTGTTTAACAGACTAAACTTATTCTTCCTTCCATATGCATGCTGAGTACAAATCAATATTACTGGAGGCTACAAGCCTGAATGTGAGCTTAGCTCCCATCTCTGCGCAGAGTGCATGAAAAGGAAGGTCTGAGCTTGCTCAAAACAATGTCTGAAGTCTCTCCATACCCAGCAAGCAGCTCGGGTCCTGGTGGGTGCTCTCTGGGGTGACTTGTGGGAGCCCCCAGGGACAGTAAGGTCTGCCGGGTATATACCCGCGTTAATGGAGATGAGGGCTACAAATGTAAACATAACTCATTTCCTCCAAATAAGATTCCCACACCAATATTAGCTCATTGTACATCCCCCAGGATTTCAGAAACTGATGCCAGAATCTGGCCCCTCTGTGCCTTTGGGTCACTTAGTGAAAAAACAGATGTTACCATGACAGTTCCTGGCTGGATTCTGACTTGACCTACTAGTTTAAAGGCTGCTGATGCAGGAGCTGTTTGTCTGTAACTGGCTTCAGCCTCTGTGCTCCCTCAGCATGCATAAGTTCATCACACTGCATTTATAACTGAAAAAATGACTACAAGAGCACAGTGCCTTTTCTAAGGAGAAGAGTCTTGCAGAATGGGAAGGAATTGCATTTTTCTTGCTGGCTGTTGAATTGCTAGTGCAGAGTGAAGCATGTGAGAATAGAACAAAATAAAACTGTCACAGAAAGGACAAACTGTGCTTGTGTTGTGTGTAGGGAAGTTATTTTGGGAAGTGGATGGGGCTAACTCTTTCTGAAGGAAGGGAGGGGAAGTTAGAAATAAGGAAAATCTTGGTTCTGAGTTGATTCTTTTTTAGAAGGTTAGTTATAAGCACAAGCCTCCTCAGCCTGACCTCACTACTAAAAGCTCTCCCACATGCCTGGTATGTCATGACATTTTTGCTCAACTTCAGTTTTGACATTCAATCCCAAGCCTGTAACCAAGGTAATGAATAGTTAATAAAATCAATAACAACACAACCTGGCAGTCAGCCACACTTACTGTCTGGGACCAGAGAAGAGGAGGTGCTATAGGATATCTGCAGCTGACAGATTAAACATTTAAGCTGCATCACTGTAACAAAACCTCTCTAAGGTTTAGGGCCACTGTCTCAGCTTAAGCAATATAGAAACAAAGCAATTCCCCAATTGCTAGTTTCTGTTTCAGGTACAGAGATGTAAACACAAAATAACTTTCGTGGCACTAAAGGGGCAGTGATAAGGTGTGAGCAGAGATGCAGCCTTTTGCAAAGAGATTAACTGAGCAAAATGTCTTTGTCTAAACAGATTTCCACCAAGAGAAATGGATCTATGTTCACAAGGGAAGCACAAAAGAGGTAAGTACTAGTGTAGATCATCTTTGTTCCCTCTTCCTACCATTGAAGCAATGGAAGATCCTAGGCTGTTAAAAATCAGCAGAGTCTCTTAAGAGATAAGTGGAAGATGGGGCTTGTGGTTGGAATCACAGTAATGATTTTAAGCCCTAAGCGGGAGCCAAGACTTGCTGTGCAAGGCTCTGTACATGTGTTTAAAATATGACTTGTTTGCTTTCCTCTGTGTATTGTGTTTTTTTTTGTGTTTAAAAGCCACTGCACACCAAGCCATAATACTGTTCTTGGCCTTTGCCCAGCACAGTCCTAACATGGAAAACCATTGGAATTCATCACAACGGCTCAGTTGCTTCATGGGATGAAATGGCCCGAAGAAGCCGCTCATTGCGAACTTACGTTATATATTGAGCCCTAGGAATGTGTTGGCTTGTTGTGCCTCATAAATCCTGGAGGGATGGAGTTGAGCTCTCTAACGGTCATAAACAAAGCTTGGATTGTTTTTGGGAAACAACCACGGTCCTGACTGCTCAGGGGTGATGTCAGTCAGTGCAGTTGCAGGGGAGACAGGCTTGCTGCCTCCCACCGTGAGCGGGTCCCCTGCCTTGCACCCAGGGGCTCGCTGAATTCAAGTTACTCTGGCTCACATCTCCCTGGCGTTGTCTGCACTTCTGTACACCAAAATGACCCAGCCTTTTTCTTCTCAGCGTCATGGTTACTGTACCTTGGGAGAAGCTTTCAACAGACTTGACTTCTCAAGTGCCATCCTAGACTCCAGGCGATTCAACTATGTTGTGAGGGTGAGTGTAAGCAGGGATTTATTTTGTTGCGGTGTTGGAGACTGAAATGATCACAAGTTTGTAATGAGAAACACTTGTGAAGTGTGGTCCAAATTGGAATATGGGGGGGTGTTTAGCTTTATAATAAAGTAATTGATAGAAGTCTTGCAGATCCCGTCTGAAGATGGATCTGTCCTAATTCTGGATCTGTTAAAATGGAGAGCATGGGAAGTGGTAGTGATATAGATGACCTGTCCCTTTTCTTGCATTCCTTGTTATGAAGTCTGAAAAAGCAAAAGCAGAATTTACTGTTTTGTTTCTGATTTCTCAGTGGAGCTTCTAAATGCAATTCCTGCAATCCCAAAAGGAGGGTGGAGAGCTCTGCAGAGGCTGTAGCACAAAGGAGCTGACTTTGCTTGGAAGTAGAGATACCACTGTGGCTTTGAGTGTCATGAGCTTTGTCACCTGTAAAGTGATACAGGAGAGCCTTGGAAGCCAAGTGTGCATTAATTCCCCTGATCTGAACTCCTGTCTAGGATCATGATCACTCTTAGTGTCAACTAGTAGTGGGAGAAGTTGGCCCTGACAGCCTTACCCTGTAGGAAGGAGTTGTAAGCACCAGGCTTGCCCAAGCTGTGCCTTTGCATAACACTTTGGGGCTTTACATCCAGCCAGGGATGCTCCACGGGTGGAAGTTTTCACAGACATTTGTCACTTGAGGTCTGAGGCTACCAGTTGGTTTATGTATGTGCAATCTGCAAATTGATCTCAAATTTCAGAATGCTTATTGAGGCTTGGACTTCAGTAAGTTAAAAATCTGTTGTTAACTTGAGGCTGTTTATACAGAGCTCCTTTTCACATTGCATCAGCAGTTAATCACTGGTGAGGTGAGGCATCAGCTGTTTAGGTTTTAGGTTCTGGAGCAAGCAGCATGGGTATTGCGTTCCCTAGGCTAAGTCAAATGTCATGAAAAGTCTGTGAAGAGACGGGAGGAAAAGAGATCTGAGCAGGTTCAGCTCAGTTTGCTTCCCCTCAACTGTTGTCTGTCTCCTCTGTCACGCTGGGTTGGACATAGATCTCCTGGGTGACTTTGGTCGGTGTGGAAAGGGCACTGGGAATGGCTTGGAAGAGCTGTAGGGCCAGTGGGAGAGAATAGGGATGCTGTAGGAGGCAAAGCACGATACCAACCCACAGAAACTCAGGCTGCCCTAGCTCTGGAACAGCTTGTCTTCCTGCTTGCCCAGAAAAGATGGTCATTGGGCCTGAGGTACTTGGTGTTTTCTGATACTGGATATATATATTTGCAATCTTGTCATCTTCAGGGGGGCTATTTTACAAAGTAACAGCTATAAAAGGCTATAATTCTTCATTTCAAAGTAATACCTATAAAAAGGCTATTCCTCCTCTTGTATTTGATTGAAGACTTATAAAATAGAACTTGTATTTGGCCCTCCAGAGTTTCCCTGTGACTCTTTCCTGGTCAAAGGTAGATGATCTGCCAGAAGCCTCAGGCCAGTCTCTGCCATGTGCTCAGCCCCTGTTACTCTGCCTGACTTTCTGACATGATGGGTGCCTTGTGCAGCACTGCAAGGATCAGGCAACATTCCTGTTGAATTTTTGAGGAGCAAACTTGGATTGCCATGAAGTTACTGAAGAGAGGGCTGTCGCATGTTGAGTCACCTCCTTTTTCCCCTGAGGACCAGCATAAAAGGGCAGGAGAAGGCTGGGAATCAAGTTTCAATATAAAAATAGCATCTTTATAACATAAAGCAATTACTGAGATCTCAGCTTGGCCTTTCCTCATCAGTGAGTTTGATCCATGGTGTTTAAGGACTTCCAAACAAGAGAGGAAATGGGTAATTCTCAGTTCCAACCTTATGTTATCAAAAGTAGCAATATACTGTATGAAAGAGAGCACATATCCCTGTTTTAAATTACCCCTCTGCTGAGCTTGTAAGACAATTCTCCCCTCCCCAGTGGAGTTTTAAGCACAACTGAAGTATGAAGCTTTCTAATTGAGGCTGACTTGTGTGGTTTGGCAGATAAAGAAGATATTAAACCTGGTACTGTGGATCAAATATAAAACTGGCTGCTTAAATGAAAAGGTTGTATCAGCCAAGTCTCTGGTGGATAGTGGCTCGTAAAGTACTTGGTGCTGGATTTGCTCATGAAAAGTTCTGCCTTGATGTCGATCTTGTTTATGGTCCCTTGCAAATCACAGGCCTCCTAGAGAACACAGATGCGTCACATGGAAAATACCTTGAATATTAGCACAATTTCTTTCCCTCTCTTTGTTCCCTAGGTCTGCCTATTGCTCACGGTGTCTGATCAATGTCATTGTATTTAGTCTGCAAACAGTCCTCCAAGGAGGCAGGGAGAAAATAGGATGACCATTGAAAAAGAAGGGATAGAAACAGAAGCTAATGATTCTGCTGTTTACACCCAGCTTTCTGAATAGAAAAGCAGGTTATAATACCTCTGATAACAAACTGGACTTTCAGGCGGAGCGGTTGGTCTGTGCAGTGACTTTCTTGGGGCATTACTCTGAGTAGAGCTGGACATAAATCTGGTAGTGATTACAACACCGTTTTCCTGTGGTACAGAAGTGTCTGTTTTGTGAGATACTTCCAAGCAAACTTAAGAGTTTCCAATTCTGCTGTGAAAAGGAGCACCTCTTTGAGGTGGAGGTGTAAGTGGCAAAAAGTTCATGTTTTACAAGCTATATACTTATATAGCTATATATCTACAAGCTATAGCCACTGAGTTCATGCAACTGAAGCGATGGAGAAATTTTCTTCCAACATTCATTTTGTCTTGGTGGTCTGCTCACAGAGCACCTGAATCTCTAAGCAGAGGTATTAGCACTTCAATCTGGTCTCTGCTGATGACTTTAGCTGTAGCATCTGCCTGTTACAGGAAAGTGTTTAGTTTTTACAGCAGATTACTTAAGTGGTGGATTGACCTGGGGGGATCCAGTCTGTTTTCAATCTTAAAACATGGAAATGTGAACATAAGCAAGATGAGCACAGATACAAAAGTGGCTCCAGCCCCAAAGCTGTTGGTTCACTCTAGATGCATCTCTGCTCATATGCCAGGTGAGGTCTTGCAGGCTGGTGCTTTCAGAAGGATTTGTCATGTGGTGGCTGTGTGGCAACATTTCACTAGGGAAGGCCCTGTTTCTACTCAGAAAAGCTTAGGTCAGATTAAGGTGCATGGCACAGCTCTCCTGGAATATTGTGATCTAGGCAGTGTACAGCCTGCTAAAGTCTGTCCTTAATCTTAAGGTTCTGTTGCACCTTAGTTCTGGAATCCTGGATCTTTGCTGTGCTGAAAGACCATCAGCTCAGTGCTGTCTAGTGAAGATGGGTCAGCACCTGCACCATGAATCACTCTGCTGCTGTTCTCTCTTCTAGTTGAAAAGCTGGTAGGACTTTGGCTACACAACAGTGCTGGTTTCATTGCAGTAAGTTTCTCTTGGCAGTTTAGATGCCAAGAGTCAGATCCACAACTGGAGATGGATTCATGCAGAAGGCAGCCTAGGTTACCCAGATGTACACAGTCAAAGGTAATGTTGAACTTCAGGAGTTTGGGATTTGTGCTTTTTATCACAATACATCACTGCCTTTTGAGATATGGCCATCCCTGCTACATAAAGGTACTTGTGGCTCCTTGTGCCATAAGGGAATGTGCATCTGCAGGGAAGGGAGCTGGGTTTTGTTTACTGCTTCCTGCCCACTTTGTGGAGGCTCTGGAATGACTCGGAGCATCCCATCTTGTCACTGCTCCTTGGCTGTCACAGTCGAAATACAGGCAAGAAAGTAAGAAAGGCTGTGTAAGGAAGAACTACCAGGTCATTTTTCCCCCCATTTCTGAACAGTTCAAAGAATTGGGTTCTCATGCCCTATTTTCTGGAAATGTAGGGCTCCCAGCTCCAAATCAGCTGGAATGCAATTACTTAGCATTTTCAAAAGGCCTTTTAAAATTACTGCTAACCTTTCCCTCTGCTCTCTCCCACCATCTGTCCCTCTCAGTCAAGTGCAGGCTGTACTGACTGCAACTGCACTGTAACGCAGCCTGTCTGCAGCCCTCCAGCCCTTTTACCCTGCTTAGCGTTAATCTGCATCCATCAGTCTGCTGCAGATGATAACACTGCCTTTTTATAATGCTGTAGACCCTAGCTTAGCAGTCTATTAAATGTGAGACCCTACCCTGGGCTTGTCACCCCTAACAAATCTTCAGTGCACTGGGGTGCTTGGGCCAGAGGGGTGTGAGCCTGACTGAACCCTATCGCTTACTGGTTCTGCGTGTCTTGGGTATGCGCACACAAGAATAAAAAGATGTGTTTTGGTGTGGAAGGGTAGCCATCCATTTCAGCCAGCAGCCCCCAGGGAGTGGAGTAGGCCTGGAAATATTCACAACATAGTTCTCATATGGAATTTCACCCTGGGTTTATTGCCTGCAAGGGGAAGGGAGGTGACACGACATCTCAGCTGCTTCACTGAACATAAATTGAACTTTCATAAACATGGGCAAGACAAAGTTGAATCCATTCTCTTGGTTAACTTAATTTCCTACTAACTGAACATATTTCAAGGAACTCAGATTGTTACCCCTGTTCCTCCTAAAGAATGGCCCTAGTTTTTGTGGTATTGCATTGCCTGGTGCTGATCCTTTGGAAGCATTTTAGTGTTTTCAGCAATGGACACCATGTTGCTACCACCCTGCTTGGAGGAAGCGGCCTCCACATCACTTCTAGGAGATGGCACAGTTTTTGGCACATAAGAGCTGATCTGCATGCATGTGTGGCCACTGTGCAGATGGAGTTAGCAAGTTGATTGTGATAATCAAAAATCTCATGGTTGAGTACAAGCAGAGTGTTGCAGAGACTTTGTGCACTGACTTTTCTACTTTTTTGTACTTACGCTATTTTATGAAATTAGAAAAAAACTCTGATTTTTCTAAGTATCTTGTGAACTGCCTTGCGCTAATGAGTATCTAGTTCTTGTGAACTCTCTTTAGTTAAGAGGCATCAGAAGGTGGTCTTACTGCTTCCAGCAAATACTCTCCTGTATATCCTCACTCCCAAAAATAGTGAGGCAAGAAAATGGGCTGTCCACCCTTTGCAGAAGTGTTAATGTAGGTCTTTTTCTTTAATCTTGTGTTTTTTTTTTTTTTTCCAGTCATATGAGGTGCAGGTTATTAATAGAACATAAACTCAAAGCCATCTGTTGATGCTGTTGGACTGGAAAGTAAACGGAAGAGGAGATGGGTCAGCCTAGGCAGCCTCCCTGCTCCTAACTGGCAGTCACATGCTGGTGCCCAGGATGGGTGCTTGCAATAAAACCTTCTCTGAGCAACCTGCTTTCTGGCAAGCAGCCTGTAACTTTATGGATAGATTCCTGGCATTCTTATAACAGGGCAAACAGGTCAGCTCATGACTTATCAACTCTTGTCAAAATTCATCTTAAGTTACTTGACACAAGTGCTTGCACCTTCTCTTACCTGCTGCCGTGCCAGCAAAGGGATTCCAGAACTACGGATGATAAAGGATTAATAAGCTAGTCATGTGGTAATGTGTTGATTGATTGGTAGCGTAAAAGGTTTTCCCTTTCCTTTCTAAATTAGAACAGAAGGGTATGTACATTCAAAACAAATGGAATAACATGTGGACAGTCTGTGTATTTATATAATGTTGGGGGAAGGGAGGAAGTGAGAGGCTTGGAAGATCACAGAGCACATGTGCTGCAGAATGTGATCCTGGGGAAAACTTCTGTGGCTGGGGAGAGGGTGTCTTCCCTCTGCAAAATGCTGCTGCAGGTCAGCATGCAGCTAGTACAGAGTCAAGATCAGTGATGGGGAATAAATCATTAACTGAAAGTAAAAGTGAGGCCTCCTTTAGGGAAGATTAGCGGGTAAACAAGGACCAGCAGGGAAAGGTGAATGCTTTAGTATTGTTAAAGTTGCAACAGAAGAGAAAACCCTGAGAGAATCAGATTTTTTTTTGAGGGGAAGAGATTTTTTTTTTAAACAGTCTTTAACCTTTCAGTATTGGTGACAGTGCCCTGACAAAGCCTGTGCAACCAGTAAGTGTGACGTAAATTGTGGAATCTGACTCTCATTAGTGCCCCCCAATAACCTCCCCATCCAAAGGGGAGTTTGCTCGTGTTGCCTCCTGACGCTGCCTGTTTATGCAGCAGTGCAGAGCAGTGACGTCTGCTGCTTGTTGTCCTCAGTGTGAACAGCCACACTGAGCGCTGCCCTGTGGTTTCCCTGCATCTCTGAGCCATGAAATAAAGGTTCTGCCTAAAGAGCAGTAGAAATGCCTCTTATTTCCACCCTACCCTTTCAATGTGGGTTTAATTATTTACTGTCTGCTCTCTCCCTCTTTGCACTGGCTTGTTCTGCAGCTTTTATTTTCAAGTAGCAAACAAGTATCTGAACTGTTTTGCTGTGTCACGTGACTAGGAGTCAGGATTAGAAACTTATCTCTCTACCCTAAGCCTTGCGACTTCTATTTTTATCCACAGCTGTTGGAGCTGATAGCAAAGTCTCAGCTGACGTCACTGAGTGGCATTGCCCAGAAGAACTACATGAATATTTTGGAAAAAGTGGTGCAGAAAGGTAAGTGGAAACCCTAAGGTAGGGGTGTTTCACTTAATTTGATGTTCTTGTTATAAACCACATCCTCAAGAACAGATAGGCAGTGCATGATAAGGGGTGAAGAAGAGGCACTACCACTTGTTCCCATAATTTAATTACACCTTTTCCTGAGTGAAGAACTAGGAGGGGAGGAGTAGGAGAACATGTCCATCTTCATGGGTGTTCAGGAGACAAGTCCTCATTCTATTATTTCCCTTACTACACTTTGCAGACTATGAAAAATCCTTTTCTAATGGCAGAAGACTTTTCAGTTTCTGCCCTGGCAGAGCAACAATCTCTGTGGCTCCTCTGTCTCCAGTTTACTTATATCAAGTACTGCCACCCCTCGGGCAAAGAGCGAGCTTATAGGTTGGCCTCACCTCCTCTAGGCCTCCCAGTAAGGGCTGACTATGGCCAAGATGTGTTGCTTCCCTTTCTAATGCTTTAGTTCTTGGTGAACCTAGGTATTTAGAACAACCTCATGTGTACAGAGAAGGAGGTCCTGAGCTATCTCTTCATCAGCAGGGTATATGGAGGAGGAGCTGTGCATAGATAACCTCTCAACCCTTCACAGATTAGAGGGGAAAGGTGGCTTATTTTCACTGGTTAGAAATGAGAAGTGCTACAGAAGGGGCAAATATCTTGTGTTTATCCTGGGAGAGGATCTGCTTATCTGCTATCTAACCTGATATGCTTTAAAAAAATATATATATATCCCAGAAGCCCAGGTTGACATCTCTTGGCCTCAGACAATAGCAGGTAACTTTATATTTCCCCAGAAGCAGATACAGTGCAAGCACTTGGGCAACTTCCACTTTTAACACTTTCTCTTCCTCCAAAGTACTTGAAGATCAACAGAACATCCGGCTAATAAGGGAACTGCTGCAGACTCTCTACACATCCCTCTGCACCTTGGTTCAACGAGTTGGCAAGTCTGTGCTGGTTGGAAACATCAACATGTGGGTACACAGAATGGAGACCATTCTTCACTGGCAGCAGCAGCTGAACAACATTCAAATCACCAGGGTAAGCATAAATCTGAAGGCCAAAAATAACATGGTTCCTTCATGAAATCTTGAGTAGCAACTCTCACTCAGGTGTTTGCATCCCACTGCACTTCCAGTGGGAGTGAAAAGTGCTGGGGAGGGAAATGGTATTGCCAAAATATGTGGTTCCCTTTGCTCTTGGGTTCAACATCAGTGTTAATGGGTCAGATTCCCAGCCAGCTCAACACCCCTAGTCTGGGATCAGGCTAGGGCTGGTTGCAGACTGACTTGACTTCTGCATGGCCATGCAGCGCTCTGTGAACAGAGCTGGGTGGGAGACAACCTCCCTCTGCTGGAAAGTCTTCAGAGATGAGGCCTCAGCACAAAAATTGGAATTGAAACCTCTTTTGAAAGTGAGACGTTTCCCTTTAAACTGTTACTTTTTAATTTTTTTTATCTGTAAATTAAGTGCAAACTTCCAACCAGCTACATAATTTAATGCTTCCTGGTTGAAAACGCTAGTGATCCTGCCAGTAATCTGCAGCTGGCCCTTGCAGCCAGATAAGTCCTGATTTCACAACATCTCTTTTCAGATGTCTCTGGGGATGAGCAGGAAACATTACTTGATAACATCCTAACTTGGCCTTTGTGTTTGAGTAGAACCTGACCTTGGTCCACTTTCCCTTCAGTGAACATTGGCCCTCACAGTTTCTTACTAGATGAGTCTCCTCAGAGTATCTGAGCTGATGTGTTGCCAAGAAAGGAGGTCTCTTGGGCATGGGTGATGCTAATATCTTCTCTGTGCTGCACTGTGTGTTGCTGTGCCTTTCCAAGGAGTCAAAAGCAGTGAAATGGACTGGGAAATTCTTGTTTACTTCAGAGAATATGCTCTAAGAGAATATAAAAAGCACCTTTTCTTGCCTCTCTGGTGAGTCCAGCAGAGGCATTTACCAAGGATTAAGCAAAGGACCTGCTTTTATCACTTCTAAATGTATGAGAAGCACTAGGAAATGGCTTTTCTCTCCTTCAGTGAGAGATTTGAGTGGAAAACATTGAAGAAAATGAACTCTTGAGGTGCTGGGCATTTGGAAGACCTGTAAATGCAGTGCTGCCCTATCCTGTAGTGGTGGTACATTCCCTTAAGTGTAGGTTTATAGGCACATTTGTAAGTAATGTTAGTGCACTGTTTTAAGGACTCCAGATGCAGAGCTTGCAAAAATGGAGCTTTTTGCACTACTGAAGATGAATTCTGGTCAAGATAGAGGGAAAAAAAGCTGAGCTAAGAGGAAGAATGAGCACAGTTTTGCACAGCCAGTTGTTTGCAGTGAGTGAACTGAACAGTGAGTGCTTCTGGTATTTCTAAAGCAGGGAAAAATGTCTTGCAGCAGCCAAGACCTAAAACTTTTAACAAAAAAAAAATCAACTTGCAAATTATTGAATAGTTGCTTTAGAAACCTCTGTCCAGAAAGTGACAGCATAATGTTCTGCTCTGATCTAATCTGTGTTATTTCTCCAAAAAAAGTAATATTTGAAAACTCCTGGAAAGGAGTGCTGAGGGAAAAGTAGCAGATAAGTCTCTGGCGCTGGTTCAGCAGACCTGTAAGGGTGTACTTGAGTCACACTGATTTCTTCAATAAGAAGACTTAAATAAAGGCTTAGTTGCTTGTTGAAGCAAGAGCCTCTGAGTTCAGCTTTGCTTGTTCTGCCCTGGTGAACTTCTCTGAGCTTCCTGCCCTGGAAGAGTCCCTAGGAGAATAGGAAGGACAGCACAGGGAAAGGGAGATGAGCTGGGGGGGATCTGAGGCTGCAGCTCAGTCCTATCCCTAAATATCTCAGGTAAGTCTCTCATGCTGCTGCATTGAAAGGAGATCCCCCAGCTTCAGGATGGAAAAAATGTCCTCTGCTTCCCTATCTGATTTAGTTGGAAGACACAGGCAGTACTTTTGCTTGAGGTTTTGGCAAGTATGGGGAAGCTGTCTTTGTCTCCATAACAAGGTTTGTTCTTGAAATAGAAGTGAAATAGGAGTGAATTAGAAACTGCTGAAAAGTAGTGGATGGGGCTAGGAGATAACAATAGGAGCACTGTTGTTTGTGCTGAGATGATTAGGGAAAGGGCTCCCAGTGCCAACATGAAAATCGTCCTGGTCGACTTGGCAACAAACCCTTTCTGGAGACCACGGAGCCAGCTTGCTCCTTCCAGATTGCTGCTTCAGGCCTCCCTGCTCTTGCAGACTGTGGCCCTTTGGGCACTGGGAGTGCAGACACTCATCATGCCCTTAAAGCTTCAGATGCCATCAGATGGGGAGCGATGAGGCTGTCTGATCAAAAGCAGCCTTGTGCAGCCTCGTCCTGCAGGCCTCGGCTTTGGGTGCCAATTGCAGTGCGATTCTGCACCTTAAAATAGCAGTGTCTCTGCACAGGGTAAATGAGAAACTTGGCACATCTGTTGAACATTGTTTCTTCCCTGGGGCCAGTCCTAAAGGCTGCTGTTTGCCTTAATAAGGCTGGGGCTGCTCTGGGAACAGCTGGAGCTTGGATTCTGGTTCTTGTTGATCCTTTACTCCTGTCTGTGCCTTGGATTTCCCCAGAGCACAGGCCTTGCCCATCTGTCATGGTTAGTTTGTCCTGTTGCAGTGGGGTACTGTGATGACATAAGCTAAAACACATGGAGAGAGTGAGATTCCCAGCAACACATGGAAGAAAGTCCAAGTTGAGGAGCAGCACTGACCTCTGAGACCCCTGGGTGGTTACACCATGTAGCTGCTGTCCAGCCGCAGGGAGAGCTGGCAGAGATGCTTTGGGGCTCTTGAGTATGGCTGTGGGAAGGATGGAGAAGGGCAGGGAGGCTTGCACTGTGACTCAGTCTCCAAGTACTGCAGCAGCACAAATAAACACTGCCTTTCTTGAAGATAACTCACATGCTGTGCTAGAGTAGAAGGTGGCTTCCCCTCTATCTCAGAGGGGGAAGTACTGCTTGCTTGGTGTGTAAGGAGTAGTAGTGATGATTGTAACAACTATACTACAAGCTAGACTTGATCAGATCTTCATCTTCCTCCAGGAGCTCAGTTTTCTCATTCTTTATTTTTTTTTAGCCTGCCTTTAAAGGAACTACTTTCACTGACCTACCATTGTGCTTGCAACTAAACATCATGCAGCGACTGAGTGATGGGAGGGACCTGGTTAGCCTTGGCCAAGTGGCTCCTGGCCTGCAGGTGCTCAGCGAAGACCGGCTGCTGTGGAAGAAGCTCTGCCAGTACCACTTCACAGACAGACAGGTACAGCAAGAGGTGCCAGTGCCCAGCAAGTGCTCATTGCCCACTGGTGAAGGAGTACCTGTAGTCAGCTGTTCTTGTTTGGCTGCCTTCTGGGTCTGAGGGCTGTGCTGTAAGCTGATAATGCAGGCTGGCATGAGAACATTCATAAATCTTTATTGAGGGGGGGCTGAATTGCCCCAGCAGCGGTTTCTGAAACAGGAACCTGAGACATGAGTCACACAGTACATTCAACCCTGATGCAGGTGGTAACTACAAGTCATGGTGGCTCATCCCACGTGTGCAGGGAAAACGTGTAGTCAACTCCAGTAATAACCATGAGGCCCTCAGGGATGTGGGCAGTCTCTGTGTACGCGGTCCAGGAGGAATGACTCCTGCTCTGGGGACGGTCATTTCTGTTAATTCAAATTCCGTACATTCACATCCAGTCTCTGCACCCTGTGAAGGAAAGTGAAGTCGAACCCCTGCCCCCGTCACCCTGCCGCTACCCACCCCTCCCACCCCCACCCCAAAGGAAGAAAAAAATCAAGCTCAGAAGCATGACAAATAACTAAGGCTTAGAGTCAGTGAAGAGCAAAACACTTCTGAAACTGTTAGCTATGAGTATACCTGTTATTCTGGCAGCCAGGGAGAGCAGCTAGGGTAGTATGGAATAGCTCCTGAGACTTCAGGCTGTCATACAATAATAGTTAAGGAATAAAGTTAGATTCTGGTAATGGTATTGTGTGAGGATGTTGTTCAAAGAAGCCCATTATAGTGGGACACTGAGCTGCACTTTTCTTCCTGTTATACAGGAACTGCTGTGGAATGAGGAAAGAAACCCTAGTTAAACAAGAGGTGGGAGAAACTGTTTTATGTGTGTAGCCACCAGCTACAAATCTATTTTGTTTTCTCTTTCAGATTCGTAAACGGCTAATCTTATCTGACAAGGGACAGCTGGATTGGAAAAAGATGTACTTCAAACTCATCAGATGTTACCCTCGGAAGGAGCAGTATGGTGACACGCTGCAGCTGTGCAGGCACTGCCACATCCTCTCCTGGAAGGTGAGAAGGGTTTCAGGAAACTTGTTCAGGGGCAGGTGTCTCAGGGCCAGAGAGCCCTCAGTGCTTTCTCTGCTTGTAGCTTTGTTTGGAGGCTGCAATTCCTTTGTCTGCTTAACTTCGTGTTTTCCTTAGTATTAGTTAAGGCCCTTTCCCCTTAACTTTGGAGATCCCACTTTCCTGTCATTGAACAAGAGTAACTGCCATCAAGGCTGAGGAGAAAGGGGTAGATCGGTGTTCTATAGGACAGGACTGCCCACAGTGAAGAGCATCTCAGCACTGCTGCTGTTGCCACTTGCTGCAGGGGATGGAGGTATTTGTAGCAGGATTAGCTGGGACCAGCGCTGATGACTACAAAAAAGCCCTCAACAAAAGTCTGGTGGCCACTTTGATGTCCATGACATGTGTCTGAATTTAAATTTCTGTAGCTGGTGGTAGTCTCTGGCCTCCAAGTCCTCCAAAGAGGTAAAAGATTAAATAGGATCTTTGCTGCTTGTATTTCCCTTCACTTGACAGTAGCCCCTGCAGTCTCAGGCATAACTCTGCATTCTTTGGCAGGAATATAAATACTATTTTGGGCTGTGCTCTGTTTGCAAGCAGGATATTTGGCAGAAGGGCAGCCTTGAGTTGGCTGATGCTGTGGTGCCCATTCTGCCGTGTCTAAAGGAAGCTGTTTTCTCCCTTCCCAGGGCACTGATCACCCTTGCACAGCCAACAACCCAGAGACTTGCTCCACTTCTCTTTCACCGCAAGACTTTATCAATTTGTTCAGATTCTGAACTGGGATCATCACAGCTTTGGCAATTCTTACAGGACACTTTATGCCACTGAGCTTGGACACTCCATTTGTAAATAATGTAAATATTCATGTTTGGAGCTCCTGAGTCAAGGAAGAAGAGTATCTTGGAGACGAAAGGTGAAATTAGTCACTGATGTGCAACACTTAAGGAATACAGACTTCCATAGGACTGATGTATAAATGCAGCATGTTGTACAGAGTCCCTTTTTTTTCCTGATCAGAGTACAAGATACAGGGCAGAAACTTCGTTCTTGTTTTTAGAAGTTAAAACTGAATTTGTCCCATGGCCCGTTGAGAACTTTTTTGGTTTGTTTCTAAAAATTGAGAAAAAGTAATATGAGGCTAGGACTGTTGAACTGTTTCTCCATCTGATTTTATTTAGCATAGGTATTTATAAATATGATGTTTTAAAAATATTTATGG
This sequence comes from Crypturellus soui, assembly GCA_032275445.1. Taxonomy (NCBI): domain Eukaryota; kingdom Metazoa; phylum Chordata; class Aves; order Tinamiformes; family Tinamidae; genus Crypturellus; species Crypturellus soui. Next base: position 587,594 of record JAUBNY010000768.1, read on the forward strand.
AAAATATCCCTGTGACAAGCTTAATAATTTTATGTTTTTTAAAAGACACATTCTGAAATACTTAGCATAGAACTCTAGCCTACTTACAAAAGAGAATTGCACCATACCATTTTCTACCTCTACTAGATTGAGTACTTTTCAAACAAAAATCCAGTGTACAATGTGAACTTTTGTATTTTGTACAATGATTTAAAGGGAAATGCTTGTGGTAGTAAGCATCTTTTCTTGCATTAATGCTTACCTCTTTACACTAACTTTCTTGCTCTACTCAGTGCTTGAATGCCTAGATGATAGGCACCATATGAATACCTAAGACTTTACTCCTTCCTCTTTTAGTTGGTTGGCTTTATAAAAGACTAAGCAAAAGGAATAAGAAGAGCCACAAGGATGAAAATTACCCAGAAGGGAAGAAATCCTCTTGCAGAGAAGTAAGGGACTGGGTTTGATGTCAGTGTAAATTTATATCAACTCCACTAAGTCACTTGCCTTGGTTAAGATCCTGAGTGAGACTAGTTCTTCAAGCCCAGCCGTTCTTTTTTTTCCAAACATACCCTGCTGTCCATTCCCACTGCTGTCAAATAATTGAATTTTCTGGCAGTTGGTAAAATGTAGGGAGACCTGGACCTGGGCTGTTGAACCTAGTGAGATGATGCAGTTCTTCATCACTGTGAGTCTGGCAGCATACTGTTTAGTCTAACTAGTGGAGTTCAGGGTAATGGGAGAGTACAAATCAACCAGTCTGGGCTTTTCTTAACACTGTAGTCAGGACTGAGATAAGCAAGAGCTTTCCAACATGGCACTTGACATCTTCAGTTATTTTTGCATGCCAAGGAAATGAAGAAGATGTTGTGGTCTGTTCTCCTTCCAGTGCTGACAACCTTGTTGGGACCTTCTCACACCGGTCTAGAGAGAACTCTTTTGTCCTGAGAAGTGAGTGACCCAGTGCTTGCTTCACTGGTGTGGCTTGGTTTTTGTGTCCTCCGTTGTGTGTAATTCTGCACTTTCCAGTAAGCTGGAGCCAGAATCCTCCAGCTCTCCTACAAGGATGTGAAAACCCATGTTGGACAGGTTTTGCCATTAGCCAGTGGAGTTCCTGTATGGCACTGCCTCTGTGCACTAGAGAAGTGGAGTAGCTTGGGAGGGTAAATGTTAGGGGCTTCTGTGTTACTATTCTCAAAGGATTGTGAGGAAGAGGAGTACTCAGGACAATTCAGGAAGAACTACTTGAGTTAATTACTGTTAAATACTCTGTTCCTTTTTTTACATTTTTATATCTGACTTTGAACACTTTTCTGCAGCTAATATATATATATAAAAATTGACAGTATTTGCATTTTTGCAAACTAAATCACTTTGCATACTCTTGGAATAGATGCAAAAAGGGAAGAAGCCTTCTCTAGATGGAGCAGTGGGGAAGGAGGTAGAAACTTCAGGAAGGGGAAAGACGGGACAGAACTGACAAGAGCTGCTGTATTCCCAAAGCAAAGAAGTATTTCTGCTGGAAAACTCTCTAGGAGCCAATGTTACTCCTCACCATGGCAAAGAGCTTGTCACTCACTGTCCAAGGAGAAGGAAAAAATGTGTTGGATAGGGAGCCTGTCTTCATCTTGGTGCCCTGTCCATCTGCTTGATTGCTGGTGAAAAGCATAAGCCTGCTGATTAGACTTGTGTCAATCGAAAGTGATTTAAAAGCTGTTACTTTAGCGGGGAGGAAAAATGAACTTAGACCTGTTTGGGGTATTTCTTCACGAGTGAAGGAGGCCAGTTTGCTTACATTTCCACACTGATGTCAGTGGGGTAAGGAGGCTGATATCTGGCTTGGTGAAAGGGAGTGTTAAGGACAGGAACCTGCAAGTGAAATGTTGCCACAGTTTTGAAGATTTCACCACTTCTAGTAGTGAGAGGACTTGGGTAACCGTCTGCATCTCCTGTCTGCAGCTCTGGCATTGGACTAGGTTTTTGAGTGCCTCTTCCCACCCATGGCCAGTCAGCCTGTTGTGGCCGGGGATGCGGTGGTACCTCCATGAAATGCAGGGTCGTCTTCATCTGCTTTACTTTGAAGTTTTGATTACCAAATAACATATATCTGCTGTGCATTGATGAATTTAAGCTCAGGTTTAAATTTGGTCTCGTGTGTTGCCTGCCCAAGGAGATAGCTAATCCCAGCACTTGCCTGTGATTCGGGAATGTCTCAAAACCAAAGGCTTTGCCTCTGCCAGCCCGGGTCTTGAACAATTACTTGATTCTCTCCTCTGCAAGGATAATACTGACAACAAGGTGCAAAAGGGGCTCCTGATGAGAGAGTTTATTTCAATTAGAGGTTTTTCCCTGATTTCTTGATCTCTGTATAGATCTTAAAGGGTCAAAGTGCTGAGGATTTTTCTTTGTACGAAGAAATCAATGCTTGTTACTCATGCAGGACCCTGCAATGTTGCTGTCAGTATTCAAAGCAGCAGAAAACCAAGTAGCTGCTTGATTAAGTAACAAAAATATCTAACAAGTCCGATGGAAAAGCAATAGAATATCCTCTGTTCGGTTATTGCCTTGGTTGCTTTCTGCTGCAGCAACAGTCAAATAAGACCTTGTGTTACCATGGCTGGTACGGTGCAATACTGTGGTGAATTCAGTACTGGTTTTTGTGTTGATACCCAAGCAGTTTGTATTCAGTAACCTCTTAAAACCATCAGCACTTCAGCAGCACAAAGGCATCTGCCTGGCTTGCGGTGGCAAGGTTACAAATCTGCTGTGATAATTTGGGTTTGTGGCAGGAGGGTGCAGGGCTGCTAGTGCATGAAAAGCTCCTCTGTCCTAGGGCAGCTCTGGTGTAGCTGTGAAGGAACAGACTCTTCCCTGGGCTTTGGCAATGCAGCAGCTCATCCCGAGCCTGTGGATGTGTCCATGTCAGGCGTGTGCAGTGCTTTTCACACCAGGAAAGAGGGTTTCACTCTCCCTGGGCTTTTTCCTGCCAGGATAAATGCAAATAAATGTGGTTGTTGTCAGTGGAAGGCCTCTGTGTTAACCAGTGCACTGGTGTCAAACGTGGTGCTGGTAAGAGGAAAAACAGATCCACACTGGGGAGAGATCATAATGTTTCAGCTCTCTGGAGAGGCGGGTATTTGGAGTTAACCTTAATGCGGTAGCCACCTCAGAGGCACAGCTTGGGCTGTACATACTTCAGGCTGTTTGTACTAACTACAGGATGGTAACATTTAAAACGTGTGCACCTCCTATAATGTTTGGATTTCTTTTATATTGCAGAGTTTCTAGATGCTTTTATAAAGTGATTAGAAAGTTTGTGTTGCTCTTCAGACATGCTTTGTATGTAAGCATTTAATTGCACCCTGCCACTTTCTGTATATAGGAATATCTTTTTTTATTTTGTTTTGACCTCCACTAGTGACAGTTTGTGCTCCTGTCCATGTTTCACTCTTGCAAAGCTGTCTCCTACCCCGTGTGCAGGGAGTTAACCAGCTCTTCCTGCCCAGAAAACTTATGCCTTTAGTAGCAGCACTTGAAATAGAGCAGGAACGCTCCAATTCTGACAGATAGCTAATAAATCAGGTGTGCTGTTTCATGCTTATCTTCAGGACAGCAAACCAGCGTTGTCCTCAGGATTTGTTCTTACAGAATGCCCTTTACAGGTTCCCCGTGAATCCGCCCCTTGCTAAAAACAGCTTCAAATGAAGATGTCCCTCTCTGTAGCTGGCCTGTTGGGGAGAGCAGGCGCCCTGTGGAGCAGGGCTGAGGGCTGCTCCCAGGCCAGGACTGCAGCGCTGCACTCATCGGGTCTCTTGGCCCCTTGCTCCCCTTGGGGCTTCTTGGGTGCTCCGAAGGTGTCACCAGTCACCCCAGCGCTGCTAAGTGCAAACTTGATTTGCAACCCCCATCTTCCTCATTAGTGAATAGCATTGTGCAGAATCTGGCCCCAGGCAGGATAAATATCTTGACCTGTGAAGTCTGTGTTGTATTAACACCTCGAATGCTGGAGAAACTTCCCCCTTGTTTGAGCGAGTGATGCCCTTCACTGCTGGGGAAGAGGTGATGAAGATGAGGCAGTGGAGTCGGGGTACTTGTGTTTCTGCACTGTCTGGGCTGCAAAGTACCCACAGGTCAGCTATGGAGAGGACTCTGGAATTGGAAACAGCAAATATGCTAGGTCTTAACCTGCAGTCACGATAAATACCTGCTTCAACAGGGAAGAGAGCTTGTGCTTTGTTTTTCCCTCAATTTGTAACTAGTGATGGTATGAAGTGAAAGGCATCCCTTGTATAGTAAGACTTCTATTTAATATTATTGTGTGGTTAAAATCCTTCCATATAAATTTGCACACTTTTCCCTTGCATGCCCAACTCTTTTTACAGCTGTTCTGTGCAGACAGTAATGTATTTTTGTAAGACTTTTTTGACACTGAATTGCAATAAATGTTCAAACAACGTGAACCACAGTGAGTTGTCTCGTCGCTTCCAAGTCAGTGACCTTAGGAGCCTTGAGCTTTCGGCGGTGTGAGTAGAAACTGCTGCAGGAGCTCCCAGCACCCGGGCTGTGGTGGCCCGAGGTGCATGGGGAAGGTTTGGGGGACTAGACCTGTCATGACCCTGTGCCCCGTGCTTGAGGTGACCTTGTGTGTGCAGGGCTGTTGGATGGGATGATCTCCAAAGGTCCCTTCCAGCCTTAATGATGCTGTGAAACTTGGGCTCCTGCTCAGAAGGAATGTGAACAAGGAGCCCATAGAAGAAATTTGGGGTAAGTTGGGGTGAATAACTTCACATGCTAGAACAGGAAGTTATCTTTGTAAAACAGGATCACCTGCCTTATGAAATCCAGCTACCAAAAAAAAAAAAGCACAAACCACAGGTGTGTCTTTAATTTCAATTTCCTTGACTGTCAAAATAAGGTAAATTTGAGCAGTTTTGTGGGTCTTTGATAATGCAGTGTCTCTTGGGCAAAAATTTGGAAGCAGGAGCCTGACTACAAGATCATCTGCTGTTTTCTTATGCGGGGAGGAGAAAGTCTAAGTACTTTTAGGCAAACTTCATTAAAATAGGTGAAATAAAGTACTCTGACTAAACCCTTAAGGGAAATAAATGATTTTTGGAGGTGTTGTAGACCCATACAGACCCATCCACCATCCTTTCAGATAAAAGCATAGTCCTTGCTCTTCCCCTTTGCTTAGTGTTGTCTTAAGGCAGAAGGCATTAGTGACATCCTCAGCTGAGAAGGACTTGCCAGGTGGAGTGGGGCTCAGGCAGGATAACTCCAGCAAAGCCAATAATCCCATGGGAATTCCTCTGAGCCCTCGCTGTCCTGTGTAAAGCCCAGCAATGTAGAGTTTGGGGCAAAAGTGCTTTGAAAATTACTTACACGAATAACTCGGAGTGCTGAAACTTAGCAAAACTTTCCTTGATCTTCAGCTTTTGTTTCTCTGCGGTGGGGTGGGGTGGGTGAGCCTCGCTGAGCCACGTGAAAGTGGGGCTGTGTTTGCCAAACCTGAACTGCTCCTTTTGTGAAGATGCAGAGGAGGGAGACGCGTGGCTGTAAATAACTCCCATGAGCTCCAAGGTCTTCCTGAAGCTGGAAAGGCACCAGATCTCCCATCGCAGTTCTTGCTCTATGTTACACTGTGCTTTTTAATAGAAAATAAGCTAATTCCTTTTAATGTGTTTTACTTGGATCGTGTTAGCCCTGGTCAGAACAGGCCTTGAACTTGGCGCAGAGGAGGGAAGGAAGCAAACACGGATTTCTAGCATGGACGGAGCAACCTGATGCTGGTTGCTGCTGGTGTCTATTGGCCTTCCCGCCTCGGCTGTTCCCTGCTGCTTTCGGCAGTTCTGAACGCAGCTGTTAAAGCGGGCGGTGGAGCCTGTGGCACACGGTGAACATGCAGACGCTCCTCTGGATTTCGCATTTGCAGATGGAGAAACTCAGCTTGCCTCAGGAATGCTGATTTCCTCCTCCTGAAGGCACACAAAATTCTGATGATTTTGAAAGAGCTCTGAGTTTTAAAAACAACAAAAAAAAGGCAATAAGGATGACCTTATGCATAGAGCGCATCAACCAATGGGTGCCAGGGTGGCAGGTCCCCTGCCTGCTGTGCGCAAGGGGAGGGTGAGCGATCACGGCTGCCCTGGGGGCAGTCCCTCTGATCTGTCTGTCCTGCTTCCCCTCTGCCTTTGCTCCACACACTAATTTGCACCTTGGGGAGGGATGTGGAGGGTGGCGTGGGCCATTTTTTTATAGCTCTGTTACCTAAGTGGATTTTTTTTTTTTGAGGGTTGGGTGTATCTGGAGGTGCAAATCCAGGCGTATGGAGACCAAGCCATGCAGCAGCTCTTCAGGGCTTGTGCTTGGCTTTTATATAGAGCAAATGTGGTTCTTCCTACA
>JAUBNY010000768.1:600149-621679 GCA_032275445.1 Crypturellus soui
AGGGACCTCCCTGCGTTGGGAGCCCTACCTGAGTGCTTGTTGTGCTTCTTGAGTCGCCTTTTCCAATCGCATATTCCGAAATGCCAGTGAAATGGCTGAGGTTTCAAGGGCTACGGACAGAAATGGCACCATGACAGGAAGGCTCCCAGTCTGGAACCAAAATTGTTCTTTCACCTTTACCTACCGCTCTGGGATGACACTGCTTTGTAAGGGCTCCAGAGGATCAGCTGCAACCCTATCCAGTGTATCTGTAAAATGAAGTGCCCGCTCAGACTGACTAGGGAGAAAAAGGAAGGTTTCTCCACATTGCTTTTCAGCTGTGCACTGTGATTAAAACTGTGACTGTCCTTACAGCCTCAATCCCTCAACTGCATTAAATAGGCAAATTGTGATACCCCAGCCCCACTACCCACAAGTTTCCACAGCCATAATTCGGGTGCAGGATGCACAATATTTCAATCAAGTGACCAACTCAAATCCACTGTAGAAAAACCCAAACTAGGGAATATGGGGACTTAATGCTCCAAAAGAGCCTAAAGGTTCTGTAAAGTAACATATAATTATATATACATACTTGGGTATACAAAATTCCATTATTTACTTGAAGAACAAAAGGGATCTGATACAATCCCATCATCCAAAATGTGGCTCTGTAAATTCCTGCTGCTGTCTATCCTTAGGAGCAAGTGCAACACCCTGGGCACTGGGTTACCCTTCTCGTAGAGCCACTCAGGCAAATTCCTGCCGTTGTGTTTGCAGCCGGCAAAGCCTTGACCTGTCTGAGCAGCAGTAAATAACACAGTAAATAACAACAGCCCCTCCGCTCGCTCGAAGCATCGGCCCCACCCAAAAGAGCTATGGAGGAAGAGCCCTTCCTTTTTTCAGATTCCCTTCAAAATTAATTCATCTCAGTGAGTCACTCCCCCTGCCTTCCACCATTCTGTCTTTTCCATTACCACCCAAGGTAAATTCTCTGGAACGGATGTGAGATACAGTGTACACATGCACAGAATAATGTATGTATAGAATAAGAATCTAAACATAAATATCTTGGAAGCTTTTACACTTCTCTCTAGAAATAAAAGGATCTTTTAAAACCATTACTGTGCTTTTCCCCATCATGACCGAGCCCATCACAAATGTGTCCTTAAACGCCAATCTCCATTCTCGAAGGTTTCCAGGACCAAACTGGATAAAGCTCAAAGCAACTCGGTCTGATCTCATAGCTGACCCTGATTTGAGCTGGAGATTGGACTACAGACCTCCCAGGTTCCCATCAGATCTGAATCAGTCTGTATTTCTGAGATTCTCTGATATGATAGTCCCTAAAACAGAGGAGTTCCAAAAGAGGGAATGAAATGCCTCATTCAGATTATTCTGATAATCCCATGTTTAGGGCACTCGGGAGATAGCAGAGCCCAGGCTCCAAATCCCTCACCAACACGATGGCTCTCGTGCAGGGCTGCAGCTTGACACCGCGCTAAGCCCCTTCAGCCCCCACATATGGGGCAGCCCCATCCCCCCCAGCCATATGTTCCCACTGCTTCCCTTATAGCAGCAATAGCAACTACTTGACCTCCTGGCAAGCTGCTCTGAGGAGCTAGAAGGCGAGGAAAAAAAAAAAAAAAAAAAAAACTTACTTTTTTCCTGTCACTTTGGCTTTCTCTCCTGGACAAGTACCAAGTGCTGGCACGCAGGAGCAGGTAGGAATGCACAGCCCATGGAAGGAGGAAAAACAGCTGCATCCTCCTGGCACTACTGGCATTCTAGGAGTGTAACAGAATTAGCTCTGCCCCTACACAGCACAAATCCAGACATTAACCTGCTTTTACACAGTGCTCAGGAGCCAAGACTGACTGATCAACCTGACTGGTAACTCTAGCAGCTGTACTGAGATACACTAGTCTGTTTATTATCTCATACATAAAGAAAATATTATCTTCTTTCTAAAATGCAGTGATAGTTAGCAGCCTGAGCTACATTGCTCCATGGTTTATGCATATATTGTTCTGAGAGCTTTTTCACAGCATTTAAATGCCCTTTTCAATTTGAGTACAGTAGGTATAAATATGCTTACTGTGAGATGACTGCATTTGGTTTATTAAATAACACTGTTATTCTTATATAATCAAAATAAAGGTTTTATTCAGTTCATGATACTCCTGATTGGATATTCTATTTGCCCACTTATCCCACACAAAGATATGTAAACAATTGATAAATACAATGTAAGAGCAGCAAAACACATTAATGCAATAACAGCAGAGAAAACTCTGGTTGCTTCAGTGCCCTCTCAAGGAACAGCTGGAATCTTCTGCCTGCCAAACCGATGCACAAAGTCCGTCAGGGGGAGCACTGAGCCCCATCCTACTTTGGGATTCATACTGATGAAATCATCCAAGTTCATTTTGGAGTCTAAACAAGGAAGAAAGAAGGAGAAACATTAAAGCTCCTGATCCAGCATCTGTAGCACAGGTAAATATATCTTTCAATCAAATGCCAAGAAAAAAAAAATGCTTTAATAGTACAGATCAAAACACGTGTGACAGCAGAGTTAAGGAGCATTCAAACAGGAGTCCCAGGGTCATATAAATGGGGTTACTCAGAGAAAAGGAGATACTGCTCTCCCTTAAAGGTCTGCACTGAATCAGACTGGCTATAAAGACACTAACTAATCAGAGCAGCAGACTCGGACAGAAACCGAAGCTGTTTTGCTTTTCCTCCTGGCTCCACCCCGTACGGTGCAGAGGTCTGAGTGCCGAGTTTAGTCGGCTCTGACCATGAACATCTGTGGGTTTCATGGTGTATGTTACTGCTGATGATCCATGAAAATAATTTTTAATATTCATTAAAAGAAAACTGGAGGATGAGTTTAGAGAACAGACTAGGAGAGCCAAGGGAATTACCGTTAAGCTTTTTATGCTGTATTTATTTTAACATGGATGACTCATGTGCACATTTAAGGATTAAGAACCAAACAAGAGTAGGGTCTAATGAATGGATTAGAAATTCCATAGGGTAGAACCTGCTTCAGCTACAAAACACTTGCATAATTAAGATTACCATTATGAAGAGCTTAAATAAGGATAGGAAAAGTATCTTTGGGAATCCTATACCCAAAGAGTCCCCTGTGTAATCCAGCCCCTGAAGCCTTCTCCTTTGCATCACACATACGTTTCCTATGGCTTTGAGATCAGCTTCATCGCAGCTCTCTCCACTTACCTGGTACCCAAATCTATCATTTTCCTTTCATTTTTGAAGTTTCACACTTTGAAAATCCTTGTGTTCCATCCCATCAAGCAGAGTCCTCTGCTAAAGCTAGTCAGGCAGAACAGGGCCAGGCTGCTTTTTTCACTACATGAGTTCAATGCCACAAGACCACCAATGTTGCAGATCAAAACCAGCAGGAGAGAGTAACAATCGCTGCTTGAGGCAGGGCGGGGGGCTGCCAAGTTTCTTTTCCAATTCCCAAGTTGTCTTTTCCTCCCATATGCTTTTGTTTTAAAATTGATCTGACCATGCATGTAGTTTAAGATTTGAAGGATAGGGCAAGTCTCTACTTTGTGCACTGAGTACAGGGGACTAATGATTTCATAAGAACACTCCATGAAAGGTAAAGAAGCCCACAGCGATCACTCCAGTACATTTACTAAACAGCTGCTGTTACCACCAACATGAAAGTCGCTATCACAATGCCTGGAGGAAGTAAAATATTCTTTTAAATTCAGAAAGATTGTGACAGAGCACAAGAGAGTCCATCACAGAAGTCTAACAAAAGGAAAAATCACTTGTAAAAAGCAAACAAGAGCTTTAGCATGAAGAGCAGATGGTGTTAAGAACCAGTCAGTAGATGGCACTGAAGCAGCATGACAGCTGGGTAACCAGCCATTAAAAAGGGAAAAAAAAGCCTGCCCATCATGAGACCTCTCACACTGTACTGAATTGAAGAAACCTGTGCCCCTCATTATTCACATATTGTATCTGAATGCTGTGTGTGTTATACTGGACCTTACAGCCTTAGGAAACTGCTGGGAAAAATGGATGAGAAAAATCCTTTCTCCGAGGCCAACGAGAAGTTAGAACAGTTGAATTTACAAAAAGAGACATTGGGATGATATTGTTGACAAATCCAGTAGATTTCTCTACAAAGGCACAGGAGGAACATTCAGTGCACAAGATTTATACAAGGTCAAGAACAACAGATGTTTTCATTTTTTTAAAAGATCTACCTTTTACTCATGGCCCTCTTTGGTCACTAACCTGCACTGGCGAGTACCAAATCCCTTTGGTACAGACGCACTGCCAGTGAGACCCAGGTGACGCAGTCTGGTATTCTCGCCATTTTTTTCCTTCTTTAAATCAGGACACTTTTACCCTGAGGACGGGCAAATAAAAGGCCAGGCACTATCATATGACATCAGTAGTCCTGACACATGTGGCTTCTGCCAACAGCAGTTAAAGCAACATTAGGTCACACACAAATTCAGGAGTGAAGGACCTAACTCGACAGACTTGAGTTTTATTCTCAGATGAGAGAAGAGGGCTGTGGTGCACACAAGCTACTCAAGTCCCCACCAACAATGTCTTTGCTCTCACTAGGAGCCTACCACCACCTCACAGAGAAGACGCAGCAAGAAACTGCAGACATCTGCCTGGTGCAGGTCTAACTGCCTGTCTGCCACACACACACGTCATATCCCATCCCCAGCATTTATTAGCTCATTCTCTTAAAAAAACAAATTGACAACTATGAATTTTAATAATTAAAAAGAATAAAAAACCCTTGACAAATCAATGTTGCCAGTAGTAGTGTGCGACCACATACCTAGGAAGACCTGGAATTCAAACCAATGCTTTTCAGTGCTAGAACATAGGCTAACGGTTGCATAGAAGCAGCAGGAATATGTGTTTTAATTCTGAAGTGCACCATGCAAGCTGTATTTTACACTGGCTTGCAGAAAGGAGGGCTGGTATCATCGGGACTCTGAAACTAAACAGGATCAGACGCCATTGATTTGTAGCAAGATTTTGAAGAAAACCCCAGACCAGGAGAACAGCCCTAGAATCATGAATCTCTGCTTCATATCATTATCATCTTCATTTTTACTTTTTGAATAAAACACCAGACCCTCCTGTTGTCTCTCAGCAGGAGGCCCCTGGCACCCTGCTGGGACTAGGGCTATCTATCTGCTGCAGCTGAGGAACGCGAATTCCAGTAGGGCTGCTTGGAGCCTGGGGTGCTGGGAGGGCACCCTGACCCCACAGCTGCACCTTTCTCATCATGTAGCTTAACCAGCTGCCTACAGCCCTGCAGCACCCAGCATGAAACACAGGCCTAGCTCTGGGAAACAGGTATGCAGGAACCAACTGCAAAAGGCTAATGCTCAGCAATTTCTCATCTGATGTGACTGGAGTTTTCTGTTTGTTTTTAAATAATTCTAAGGTGTTTGCAACAATAAAAAAAAAAAGGAGAAAAAATGAAGCTGGAATCAAGTTAAACATGGACTTTAATTCATGCCTCAAGATAATGTTAAAATATTTACTTTGCAACACAATGAGCAGCACAGTTAATTTAGGAATTGTTCCTTTTGGGGTAGTATTTGGAAAAAAGCTTTGTTAGTTACTGACAGAGGTCCCTCAATTTATTTCCAAAAGGAAGTTGGTTCCTGATATATTTCATTGATAATAGTTATGATAAAAATCATCATTGGTCCCAATATCCTGCCCCAACTCCATCTTGGAGAATTATGTTATTCTATCTATGGTCCTATTTAACTTTCACTTGACTTCAGAAACAGAGATCCTGTATTATCTAAGTGCTGCATTCTGCTTCAGCAGTTGCTTTGGAAGAAGCAATATTCCAGTATCAAGGACAAACACCTGCATTATTAATTTTACTCAAAGCTTTCAAAGTCCACGGGATAAGAAGAGTGTATAAGTGCTACTAACATACTTTAACACACAAATGGTAGCAATGTAGCAGTACTAGAGATGACTAAACACAAAGAGTTCATTTTTCAGAACAGCCCCGCACTCATACTTTGAAAAAAACCAATATATTTTTTCAGAGTCATATAAACAAATCAAATGTAAAAAGTTTGTATGCTTTTGTAATTATATTCTCAAGAACGTAGGAATTTGGGTGCTCAAAATGACAGCAATATAATAATGATTATAAAATAGAATGTTCTGATCTAAATGTCTCACAAATAAACTAATATTAAACCAATATATGTTGGTCCATTCTTCAAGCCATTAAATGGCAGTCACTTCTGACATGAAGTATGTGAGCAATTTAATCTTATGCAAACACAAATTAACATGGAAAACAAAGTACCCTCTCTATTTGAAACTGGATAAAGTAGCTATCTGTAATGGAATTTGGCATGGATGTGAAAATTAATCCCCCAGGCTCCCTTACAATAACAAGAGGTCAGCCACCCAGTTTTCCATCAAGTTTAAAATAAGGCATTTTCATGCTTGATAAAACCATGCTGAGACAGCACTTTAACTCTGTCTCTGAAGAAAGAGAATTACCAGCTCCACTTGCTGGCAGGGCTGCTCTCTAAATCGACCTGCTGCTGGTAGGGTGCTGGGATTCCTGCTAGCATCCAAGACTGCTTCACTAAGCACAAGGCCTAGATTCAGCCAAAATTTTGGGCACATGCAAGTTCCATACAGCAAAACCCAGACCTCTCTATGCCTTACAGCACTGGGGACACTGAGGCACCGAGTAGTACCAGATGCCTCAAGTGATCAAAGCCAAGATAAAACAAAGCTTGAGAAATCAGCACTGAAATATCATCTTAGATCTGATACAACCCATTTCTGCCATGACAGAAACCTTGAAGCTACTTGGTGAAAGCACCATCAGTTACTCTCATTTGGAATATTCAGCACAAAGAGATGGAAACATCTCATCACAGAGCTGCAGCTCTGACATTTGGGGCTCCCCAGTACAAGAAAGATACTGACACAGTGGTGCAAGTCCAGCAGAGGACACAAAGAAGGCTGGCAACTAGAGAACATGTCATATGAGAAGCTCAAAGAACAAACAGGCTGGCTGAGCCTCTAAAAGAGAGGACTGCAGGGCAATCTTTTGGCTAGTTACTGTTACCTGGTCAGAGGATACAGAGAAGACGGAGCCAGGGTCTTCCTGAGGGTGCCTGATAACAGGACAAGAAGTAACAAACACAAGCTGGAACATGGGAAATTCTAATTAAAAACCACGACATGAAAATTATCTTGGTCAAATACTAGAGCAGATTGCACAGAGAGGCTGTGGACTCTCCATCCACAGAGGTGTTCACAACTTAAATGCATGTGGCCCTGAGCAATCTTACCTACTTTGACCCGATTTGAGCAGGGGATTGGACTGGATGACCTAATGAGCTCCTTTCCAACCCAAAGGACTCCACGATTCTCTCATCTGACCCATGCAGCATGGCATAGAGTTAAAAAAAATAAAACACAGGAGGAATAAGTGCCTATGCATCTACTACCATCAACACAAAGACAATTTGGGAAGTGTCTGAGATCCTTTGGCTGTGAGCTAGAGCTCAACCAAGCAAGACAGATAAAGAGAGAATCAAAGGGTTTCTAATCAGAGGCATTCACTGCAGCTGACAGTACATCTATACATCTGCAAATTTTTCATTCATTCTGTACCTTAGTGTCTGCGAGTAATGTTTTCTACTATTTTGATTTGACTAAGAGTTTCCTTTTCCTAGTATATGATAGCCTGACATCTATCACACTTATTAGCTCTCAACTCTTTCCACAGTAAGGTGCCAACAGGCAAGAAACCTTCCATAACCAGGAAGCTCCAGCTAACTCTGAACCACACACTGCAGTTTAGGCAATCTCTACTTGCTACATTAGCTTTGCATACAAAATAACTGAAGATGAGAACCAAGATCTATAATTTAAGGTGCTTCATAATCAAAATGTCTAAAAACACCAAAAGCTTCACAGAGAAAACTACATCTGTGTAGGAACCCACATTCAACATTCATTTTTATCCTGATGTGAAACACTAGACCTTTTAGAGGCCAGGGCAAAGATTAAGAATCAACTTCCCTGCAACTAAAAACCCCAACAAGCTTCATGATCCTGAATCTAAATAGAAAGCAGATCTCTCTGACCCTACTTTATTGAACACAAATACACAGCATTACTGTTTTATTAAGAAAGTAGCCAAAACACACACACAGCAATAACAAGAAAACACTTTCAAAACAAAACTTCACCACCCTTTTCTCCATCTGTAAGGAAAATGAAAGAACAAACAAACACATGGCAAATGTTAGCCAGATTGCCCAACACATGGCTAGAAGAAACTAAAATACCGTGCAGTAAGAACAATCTAGGAATTTTTATAGAAGAGATGGCAGCTCTTCTGTACTAGGACTGGATTATTACTTAAAAGGGGCCCTAAAGAAGTTTGATGCAAAGTTTGACAACTTGCCACTTTGCCTTGGCAACATCTTTAGAGCCTTTCACCCGAATCAGACACCTCAACCACAGCAGCAGGTAAGCCTAGTACATTAAACCGCGTGCAAAAAAAAAAAATCTTCATTCTGTCAAAAAAACGGAACCTGCCAGCTGAAGTGTACTGCAATTAGTATGCAAAAAAACCACCACTTTGTAACCCTGAGCAGGTTACATGATTTCGCTTCAGTTGCTGGTTACACTGAGAGAACAGTTTTCTCACCCCTCCTTCTCTACTCAGTTTATGAAGATTAATAATTAGTGTTGGATAATGGTAAATGCCAGGATGTTTGCTAGACTTCACATACTCACAAGAGGAAATACCAAATGGTTCACAGGGCTACATTTTCACATGCAATAATGAGCTAACAGGATGTGCTTTGGGATGAAATATAGAAGCATAGCTGACTCTCATGCACATCTTTGACTGTATAATTGACACAATTGTCACAAACAGAAAAGGGAAAATTATGAAGTCCAGATTGAGCTCTAGCACCTTACCTGCAGTTTCAATGCAAGGGTAGGAAGGAGGAGGTTTTTGCCACTTGCCATTAGCATCTTTCATATGAGAACGGTCTGAAGCAAAAGTCCTCAAGTATAAATCTGCTTGAATCATTCTGATTTTCCTAGACAATAAAATTATACCAGAAGATGGAGATAATATAATAGCGCATTTGCCACACAGAGCAACAGCCCATTCTTTCTTACAAAGGGCGCTAATTTAGCTAAGCAAGTAAACCAAAATATTATGTCAAGCAGCTAAATGGTTAACAGGAAAGTATGGCAGGAAAGAAAAGGGGTTCTGTTGAACTAAGTAAAGGCAACTCCAAGAGCTTTAGAAACATAACACAGTGAATAACAAAAATAATCTTTGCTATTTTGCATGAATAAAGATAACTTAAATATGGGCTTCACAGAACAACATTACTGTTCTTTACCTTTCATGTACTCACCTTTGGAACTCTGGGCGTAGGTAGTCATCCAGCCTAAAGGCCTCCGCACTATACACGTCAAAGGGGCATGGAAATGGCAACACCGTGTCCAGGTCATATATGAAGTTCTGCTCCCCACTTGAAACATGAAGCAAAATAACATGGTAGTCCTGAGAGGAAAGATAATTGCTATTAGTAAAATAGTTACTAGTGAGAAACAAGGAAAGGAAATGAAAACGTGTTTCCTAAAACCAAGGTTTGTAGCTCCTGTTCTTTAAATCTAACGTTCTGCCCTCACCCACTGTTTCTTTTAGGAAATCCCTGATATTCTCCCTATTTTCTGGTAGCTTGCTTTGATTTAAAACTACACTGGCAAACTGCACACTATCCTCAAGAAAACAGCAGAGATGCCTCCTTCACATACCGCACCAAAATACAGAAAGAATTTGAGTGGAATAATGCCTTTCTGACTTAGTTCCACTTCTCAGTAAAAGCTTGCAGCAATATATGATACATTAACATTACAATTATCTAGCAACCTCTTTTATTAAGAGATCTTTACCTGCTGTAATAACACAGACTGTTAATTTAGCTGCCAGAATCATCTGAAAAAGCAGCATATAACTCAAACTATAAAATCTAGACTGTAGAAATAAGATGAATTTCTGCAAAGGGCTGGGGAAAAACCTACAGGTACTGTACTGCAGTGCTCTGCCTTGTCACTTAAGTTCCAAGAAGCAATTTTATTCCCTAACATATAAGGAATCTAGGTATGGCAGAGACCTTTCAGATTTGTGAAAACTGGAATTACTTTTGTTTTGGTGTGAGTTACTTACACTGTTGTTTTGCAGAATTATTTTGCAGAATTAAATTAGCCTGTTAGTAACTACTGCTAATAACGTGAACATTAAATCCACTCACATTCTCAGTATTGAACAATGTTAACCATAAGGGCAGTGGAATGAAAAAGATCTTGGGCAAGTTATTCTGACAGACCACAATACCAAGTGGAAATAGAACTGTATGTAACAGCAGTATTTAGAAAAACATCTATAGAGTATAATAACAAAAAACTTCAAGCTGCATAAATTCTGCAAGGCGTTGCAGTATCAAAGAGAAAAACAGCTTTCAAGTCATTAATTTGAAGGAAAACTAACATTTCATAGAGGCTTTTTCTGACTCTTCCATTCCTTTCTCATCATAGGTCTTCCTGATAACATTCAGACTTATTTTTAAAATAAACCTTTTTTTTCCTTATAAATATACCAATATTTTGAGAGAGAATTAATTATTCCTGAAGCAATTTAAAAGACTCAGGTACTTTGTCATCTTTTTTTCCCAAAAAAATCCTTCCTATTCTGTCATGATGTCTGATGACATGATGATATCACGTGTATAAAAGTGCTGAGAACTGTAGCGTAAATCCAAAATTAATCTTCATTTCCTGATCTACAGAAATAACATCAAACTGGAAAAAAGTTTCTGCATTAACCAGATAAATGAAGGAAAAAAAAACCACTGTAATGACATACATTTAAAAGGAATTCTATAACAACAATTAATGAATTACTTTCACTACAAATAACACTATAAAGCCACCACTTGGGATCAATTTACATGCTGACACCTGAAGAAATGTATTGTTTGTATTCTTCCATCCTGTGCCAAGTGCATATAGGTATTTTCATTCATTCACTTCTTAAAAATACAAACGTCCCTTCCTTAAATTTCTGCAAATTTGATGGCTTCAGAAATATATCCAAAATATTTTTTACAAGCTTGTTATGCATTTTTAGCAATGTGCTTATGTGCAGATTTTATTGAATGTCTCACTGTTATATTACTAAAAGCAGTAAAAAGGAGACCTGATTTCCCGTGTCTATGGATCTGTTGTAGAAGAATAAATACTGGCATTGTGTCATTAATACAGAACTGGAACTTGTTAAAAAATATGGCTAACATCACCCATGCCTGATTTTGCAGATGTCTGTTAGGGATGCAGAGGGATGCATATACTTGACAAACAAGTCACTTGACACTTGACAACACATTTGACAATAAAACACTTGAAAAACCTATATAAATAATAAAATACATAAAAAATAAAAAGCACATAAAAATACATAAAGAACAAAATGCTTTACCCAGACAACAGGTTCATCTCCATGTCCAGATTTCTGCTTCCATAGGGGAATCTGAAAGTCATACATAATTTTGAATAGATTAATACAAGTAGGTGTTTGCCAGCCAACACATCTCAGCTGCTTATACCTGTGTGCTGGAAATAAATAAATAAATAAATATTATATAAAAGTAATATAATAAATAATAAATAAATAAAAACAGCACCAGTTTTGACCTTTTTGGAGCACTCAGCTGCATACAGTATTCTGAACCATATAAATATATCATCTCCCTACATTGGCAGGTTACAGAGAAGCTGTGTTGCCTTACAAGCAGCTCCAAATGCATGAGATAAATGTGGATTATAGAAAGGGATCAGACTGGAGCAGTCCAGAGGCCCCCGGGCTGGGCCAGCTGCCGGGCCCCACACACCCAGGGCCTTCGAGGCTGCATGGCCAAGGCCCAGAGGGGCCTTCAACCACCACTCACCATCCTCCTCTCGTTGGAGATGAAAACCGCATAGAATTCCTCCAGGGGGTACTGATCCCGATTTCGGATGTAGTCGCACAGCTTCCAAACATTTTCTTCGCTGCAAAACACAAGTATTTCGTTTGGTTTATCATTTTTTCTCCTCCCCTCCTGCTCACAGTCTCACTTCCAGCAGAACCCCCGAGTTCGGGCACCTGCTTCGAGGCCTTCGAGCTCACAGGCTCAGCTTCGCAGCCGGGATGGCACCTCGTCCCTCCATTACGGTTTTTTAAATTTTTTTTCCTTAAATTTTCTTTTTAAAATCCAGACTTACAGGCCTCGGCCCTTACCAGTAGCAGCTGGTGTAGACGCAGGCGGGCCGGGGCGGCAGCGCCGCCTCATAGGCGGCCGCGGGCCGCGCCATGGGCGGCCTCAGCCGGCGGAGGAGGCGGCAGGGCGGTGCGGCATGATCGGGCGCGACTCAGGAAGCGCCGGCGGCGGCTCCCGCGAGGAGCGGGGCGGCACCGAGGGCAGCGAAGCCGCCCCACGCCGCGCGCAGCGCCCCGCCGCCGCCGCCATTTCCTGTCCCCGCCCCGCTGTGCCGCGGCGCCTCCCGCCGGCCGCGGGGAACGCGCGTAACATGGCGGCAGCGGCGGCAGCACCGGCGGCAGGCCAGGGTCCTCGGCGCCGGCGGGTCAGGGCTAACGCAGAGCGCAGGCGCTTGCCGTGGTCCCCGTCCCGCTCCGGGTGCGGCGGAGCGGCTCGGGCTAGGGGCAGCGCGTGGAGGTGGTGGCTGCCTCGCGTCTGCCTTGCGCCCGCTGCCCTCGTCGCCCTGCGCCTCGCAAACGCGCTGCCCTTGCGCCCCGGGCAGTTGGAATAATAATGTTATTGTTAACAATAATAATGATGATAATAATAAGCATATAAATAATTAAATGTCCCCTTTCTGGGCATGCCCTGGGCACCTCCAGCGCTCACGGTATCATTTACCCAGTCACAGACCAAACAGCGCCGCTTTCTGCTCTCCGCCAGTCACTGGGCATCAGCTCTCGCTCTCTGCTCCCAAACACCCATGTGCAGATGAGCCCGGCCCCGTGGTCCTCACAGCCTCTGGAGACGGTGTGGGAGAGCTTGAAGTTTTGAGGGTTTGTTTATTTATTTATTTATTTAGCTGGCATTTCTCTTGCTAAACATGATGCTCCTGAAGTTGTGTTCATCTGAAAATCTTTTATTCCGGGGAGAAAACAGTAGGCAAGACTGTTTTAGTATCTGAAACCCTATTGTCATCTCGGAACCCGCTTATTTGGAAGGAAAATACCTGGGTGCATCATGAGGTAAATAAATAGAAAAAAATATTTGCTGGGAGGCAGCTTGAACACTGACTCGTGGTGCCGGAAAAGACTGTGGTCGGGTCTCAGTCTTGGGATATCCACGGATATCCATGGATATTCCTCTAGGGATCCTCTAGTCCAACCCCGCTGCTCAAGCAGGGTTAAACCTGACTGGACCCGGCTCCGGTGACCTGGGCAGGGGGTTCCAGAGTTGCCTCCAGCCCAGGCTGTAGCAGGATATGTGCTTTGGTGTTGAACACTTGCCTTTTCCTTTTTTTTTTTTTTTTTCCATTAGAGAGAGGAAAGCAAAATGGTGCTTCCCCCAGCAACTTTAGCATTGGCGGAGTAGAATAGCACTGTTTTTGGCTCTGGGGCAGGCCGCATGGCGTTGGCCCATCCCCTTTATGACCGCTCCCCCGGGGCGCTCGTGGCGGGAGCTCTCTGCCCCGGGAAGCTGCAGCCATCCCACACTTTTCCACGGAGCTGCAAGGGGCTGCTCGGGACACCCAGCGTGGGCGCGGCGCCTTTAAGGGGCGGTGCTGGGAGAGCCCGGGAAAGGGAGGGGGCGTGGCCAGAGCGCCCCCCTCAGCCAATGAGGCACCGGCAAAACGTGCGGCGCCAATTTTGACGTGCCAAAATTTCCAAAGTCGCGGGGCGTCGTGTCCCGCCGTGCGGGACTGGCGGCCGGAGGGAAAAGAGCCCCCGCGGAGGGGAGCGGGGGACGGGCGGGGGGGGGCAGCGCGGCGGAGGGATCCGGCGGGAGGGCCGCAACGGCGGAGACGCGTGGGACGCGGTGCCGGAATTCGCAGTGTCGCTGCGCGTCGCTTCGGGTCTGTCTCGTGCTGTTCTTGCTCTCGGTGTCACTCTTGGTCTCGGTTTCTGGTTTGGTGTCTGGTTCGGTCTCGGTTTCTGCCTCGGCACCGGCGCGATCCCCCGGGCGCCCCACACCACGGCGGTGCTGCGGCCCCGCTGCGCGCCGGGCGGTGACGCGGCGCCCCGCGGGAACCCCGCGCCTCTCGACCTCGGCGAGGCCAAGCACGAGATCCCCCGCCGCGCGGCGGCCCTCGCGCCCGGGCCCGCTCTCGTCTCCTCGGCTGGCGCCGGGAATGCGGCCGCAGCGGAGGAGCCGGCGCCGAGAGCGGAGGAGCAGGGGGTGAGCGCGCGGCAGGGCGGCCCGGGGCGGTTCCGCGCCCGCTCCCGCCAGCCGAGGGAGCCTCGGGCAGGGCCGCCTGCCAGGAGCCTTTGAAGGACGTTTCTACAGCGGTCGAGCGGCTGCGTGTGGAAAAGCCCCCGCTGCGCACCCGCCCAGGGCGAAGGACATCAGCATCGCTCAAACGGATGCCTTTCCGCTCCGCAGGCAGCTCCAGGCAGCCCTCCCTGATACCCTGCGAACAGTCACCGAGCTGCCTGCAGCCCCGGGAAACGATCCAAAGTGGGTCTGAGTGCCGTAATTCACTACAATTTGTTTCCTGTTCACAGCTTGCTTTGGTTACTTTCATTCCTGAAAAAAAAAAATCCTGAAAAGACCTTAGAAACCTCTTTACTTTTAAGACAATCAAGGTGACACTTATACAGAGAGTCTGTATCATTTTAATGGCAATAGCACATGAAAAATAATGTTTGACACAATGTGTTTTTTCTGTAACTGCTTTCCAGCTGGGTAATGGGAGTTACCTGACACAGCTCGAGTGAAATGTGTGGAGTTACCTCTTGGGGTGCTTCTAAAACAAAGCAGTGTTTAGAAATCATTTGTACTTTGTACTTAATTATGTCAGTTATTTGCATAGCCTAAAATAGCTAAAGTTCTCTCTTTTTTTTTTTTTTAACAGCCTAAGGGCAAAAATCTTGGAAATAATCAGCTTGCATGGTTCTAAAGGGGGTTTCAAGTAGCCATGCTGTCTGCATCCCGGTGTTGCTACCACTCATAAGTGAACAGCTTCAGTTTGAAAAGCTCATTGATTTTAATGCATCTCCCAAAACCTGCAAGTCTCCTGAGTTCTTCCCAAGTGGGGCTCTTCCCAATGGGATGTTCCGTGCTGCTGTGGCAACGAAGGGCCCAACGTATACAAATCCAGAGCCCTGCCCTAGAGTGATGCTTGTTGTGCACCCTAGTTTCCATGCTTCAGAACTGTAGATTGATTGTGTATTGAAAAATAACCCCTACTTTAAGTGTCGCTCTTTGTTTGGAAGTTTGTCAGGAGTGGCTGAACCTGGTGTCCCTATGGAGATGCTGGAGTTTTTTCCCTGAGTGTACTGAAGCCAAGCAGGTTTTCATACATACAGTATGTATATGTGTATATATATATATATGTGTGTGTGTGTGTGTATGTACCTCCAAATAAAACACATATGCGCTATAAGTCCCTTCACTCTGGCCTTGGACACTCTCTTAGGAACCCCAGAGATGGGCAGTCACGCACACACGGGCGCGCACACACGCACACGCGCACACACACAAGCACACACACACCTTACAGATCCTTGTAGGACCTGCAGACATGTGGCCCAACCAAGAAAGGACTCCAGTGTCTCCTCTTATCCCAGCTCCCTCCCGCACAGACACACAAGCAAACAGGTCTCAGCTGCTCCAGACCTCTGGCCTCTTCAGCAGCTCAACCTCAGCCCTCCTCCAGAAGCAGCTCTCAGGCCCGCCCGGCTCCTGGGTTTGGTGCAGGCTGGTGGCTTCTGCACCCCCAGGCTGCCCAGCCTCTTACCCTCCTTGCCTGGTTCGGCTTTATGCTCGTGGGCAGACATGCTGCTGACATTGGCACCTGAACTCTGTGTACACCTGCTTCAGGTGGCTGTTTCTGGCGCTGCAGGTGTGACCTGTCACCCTTCCTGCTGCTGCTGGCACTTGGACATCTCTAGAGCACGTGCTATAGAGTCCCCTCATCTGGGGAAATTACAGAGGTGTTAAATAAGGGGATAGGACTGCCTGCGCTGGTGAGTCACAGCGTACAGCCAGGCTGATCTGCAACTTACTCATTTCTGCTCCCTTTTAGCCCTTATCCCTCTTTTCCCACACTCGTTCCTCTGCAGTTCACCTTGTTCCCTGCCTTGGCCCAGCTTTGGTCCTTCCTCTAAATGTCCTTTATAGTCTCCTCTAATCCCAAATGCTCCTTAGATGAGGTTAACAGGAATAAGCAGGCGCTACAAACTTTGATACTTCCTGTTCATTTCTTCCTTTTTGACTAGACAGTGTTCACAATAATTGTGTATAGCAACATATATGAGTTTTTTTCAACATTTCCTTAAGTATCATGAGAAGGAGAAGTTATCAACCACCAGTGGGCAGTTTAGCTTCCCTTTTGGTTTCCTGTGGGTAAACGCGGTCCTGCTGAAGGAAATACTTCTGTCCTCCAAGTGCTGTTGTAAACAGGACACAGATAGCAGAGAAATCCTCCTATCTAAGATTTCAGTTCTAGGATACACGAGGGCAAGCTTAACTCTCACTACGAACAGGTTATTTTGAAATAGAAGATGCTAGAAACTCTAAAATCATGTGATAACTTTAAAAATGATTTTGTTAAAAGCAAAAGTATGTGATTTTTGTTTTCCAAATATAAAGCTTAAGTCATCTACAAGAAAAGCTGAGGGGGAAACATTCGTTTTGATATATTTTTTTAATGTGTTGGTTTTCTTCAAGGTACTTGTAGGTGCAGAAGTGGATCCAGCAGCTGGATCCCCTCTATCAGTCAGGCAAGTTTCAGAACCAAAGTGCCCCGTTCTGCCATCAGGCAGAATTTCCTTCTTAGCTGACTGTATATGATTCAGATAAATATATCTGAATTTCCTTCTTTTCTCAGGAACCTTCTTCAAGGCTGTATTTCAATAAAAGTAGTTCAATGTCAACGGCAGAAATTGAAAATGGGAGAAATCAGACATGGAAATGCCACATGAAAATGTCAATGAAAGTCACTTTACCATGTTTACTATGTTTCCTATGTCTGGTCAATTCATGCCTTTAAAAAGGAAGTGTGATTGCATATACAGTGAACAGTGCTATCCTAAATCTGCAGCTAAAAATCTTCCAAGGAACCGTGATTGCATTAACTTTAGCGTCAGCACCCTGTACAGCATACGAGGGAAATGCGGTTTTCGGTGGGGTGAAACCCAGGACCGTTACTGGGAGTTAACGGAAACTTGTGCAGCTCCCGACCCCGCGGACAGCTCTTGTTCGGCCTAGCAGCACGCGAAGCCCAGCAACAGAATCCACCAATCACGCGTGATCCTTCGCGAGGCCGTCCAATGAGCTGCTTGATCATGCGCTGGCCACGTGGCCGCAGCTTCCCGCCTCTGCTGCCGACCAGACCTTCTTTGCAGCCGCCTTCGGCTGCTCTCTGCGGTGTTTCTCAGTGAACCACAAACAGTGGACTGTATGGAACGATTGTGTTCCACCTGTGGCATGATGGCTGGTGGATAGCCATAATCTGGATAAACAGAAATGATGACTTAAGAAAAGGTTTTTCATTCGAGAAACTTACATACTTCATGAGAGTTTGGCAGGATGTTCTCAGGCAGAACGGCAGCAATGGATGAATATCAAGAAAGTTGTGAGAATTCTTGAAAAGCCAGATCCCCTGGTTGTGATGGATTACAGAGAGCTTGTGGTATGTCTGTTTTCAGTTTTCTTGATAACAAAGTAGGGGATTCTCTCCCCTCACTGATGAGAAGGAAGTAGAGTTTGATGGGCAGTTGTGGGCAGTATTTCCACTTGCCTGGTTGCTGTCTGCAGGTCCACTTTGACGCCCTCGCTCCATGCACAGCTCCTGAACAGTGTTGGCAGTCAGTTGTCTTGTAATGTTATTGTTTAGTTCCTGAAGACTTAAAGAACTTTTTGTTTCAGAAGATCTCATGCTATTTTAAACTTGTACTGTCTCCATTTTGTTTTTCAGCATCTGCTGGATTTTGTCACTGACCTAAGAAGGAATTTAAACATTTTTTACCTGGAAAAAATACATGTTCTCCTCAGTCAGTACATTTACCAGCACTGGAAAGATTATGACAAAACTGGAGAGTTGGGCAGAGAGGACCCTCATGAGGTTCAACATGGACAAGTGCAGGGTCCTGCACCTGGGGAGAATAATCTCAGACACCAGTACAGATTAGGAGTTGACCTGCTGGAAAGCAGCTCCGCAGAGAGGGATTGGGGAGTCCTGGTTGACAACAGGTTAACCATGAGGCAGCAGTGTACCCTCGGCCAAGAAGGCCAATGGGATCCTGGCTGCAGCAGGAGGATGTTGCCAGCAGGTCGAGGGAGGGGATCCTGCCCCTCTGCTCAGCTCTGGTGAGGCCGCACCTGGAGTGTTGGGTGCAGTTCTGGGCTCCCCAGCATAAGAGGGACATGGAACATTTAGAGAGCATAGAGCCACGGATATGATAAAGGGATTGGAGCATTTGTCGTATGAGGAAAGACAGCGAGCTGGGTCTGTGGTTCTGTAAACTCATTATGGTAAGTTTCATATATATTTATATTTTCTAATGTTCATATATAGTATTCTATCACTGTTCACAGTCTGCATGCACTCTAGATGTCATGCTTATTTAATATTAATTGCTTTAGTGCTTAGTTATATTATAAGACTTACTCATTCCGTCTGGAAGACATTTATCCATATTGCAAAACCATTGTTATATTTGGCGTAATTATTTGCAGTTTCAGCAGGAAAAAAAAAGATTGGACTTGAAGACAATGGTTCCACCCACACAGCTCCTTCAAAGTAATTAACCTTGGAGGCTACGAATAGCTTTCTTGCTCTTTTTTTTTTCCGCTCTCTTTTTTTCTCCCCTTAGGGATGGGGGGACCATGAAAGCAGAGTGCTGTTCTCAGTCTGTCACTTCCTCTTTCTCCCCCTACATGCAGGCAAACCACAGGAATACTTAGTCATTCCTTCAACAGCTTTAACATAAATATAAAACATAAGGATTTGAGATTCTTCTTTAGTCCCCTAATAATCTCTTCTGAACTTAGAAGTTCAAGTGTCTCCAATTTGATATAAAGGGAGGTTTCTGCCTGTGCAGGTTTTACAGGAATTAGTAGGTTCTCTGTCCTCTCCCTATAAAAGGGGATTTATGAGTTCTGACCATTCGACAAATGTCTTCAGGAGGCATCCACTATTCAATTCAGGTATTCCCAGTATTGATTTGGTTTAGATATGTTGGAAATTGAGTCTTCGCATCCAAAGAGCCAGGAGCCCACTTGTCCCTTATGGGGGAACACAAGGTGCTTGTGTGTGAGGATAGATGAACTTCCTCGTCCCTCTGCAATTTAAAAAAGAGGGAGCCTCTTTGCTTAGGCACTGCTATCTCAATCTCTTCTTTCACATCTGATTAGGAGTTAGAAAGGACGCTCTGTTCTGACTGTGCAAGAATGAGCATATTTTGGATTCAGGGAGGTCATGCCTGAAAACGTTCCCTTCTCATCTAGTATAACGCCATGTACTAGCTTGAGATGAGAAATTATTTGTTATCCCAGGACTTGTGGGCTTCTGGAACTTAAAATTGTGATGCTGAAATTAAACGTGCCTGGATTTCTTTTGTTTTCTACCTTTTTTCTTTAGCTTTAAGTACGTTTCTCTTCTGAGTGCTCTGTGCAAGCAGCATTAATTATTCAGCATACACACCATAACTTTCTCGGTTTGTAGTTGTGGTTTCTCAGGGAGGATCTCTTCCTAACTGTTCAAACAGCCATTGTTCCAGGCTCTGTATCCTATACTATTTTGGACACATACGGATGTCTCTGAAAATAAAAGAGAATACAGAAGCATTGTGATGGTTTTAGCACGTGTTATTGCTAAATATCACCAACAGTTGGGTGTATTTACAGATTCTTTGACTTTGTGTGAAGAACTAAACTATCAGGTTCTTAAACTTACTGATAATTTGTCTTTTTTATTGTTATCAGGAAATGAAGATAATAAGAAACTTATTCCATACTTCCATACATATTTTTATATGTATAGATATATTTAAATATATATTTAGAGATGCATATAAAATATATATTTGTTTTATATATGGATGTATATAAAATACATGTAAGAAAGCTTAAGTAAAGTCCTTTAACTGCTTTTAATGGGTATATTTGTCCTGTACATATTGTATGAAAAATAGCAAGCTTGGACAGAAGGATTATACGTGTTCTGTTGAGATCCCCATGTTCAGCTTGCTCTTCCACTAACACATTGCCTTAAAGTCTTTTATGTCATCTTTTTTTATGTGATATTTGTTTGTTGGTGTCTTTTGGAACCTCGTAGAACTGAACATCTTCCAGACACTCGGTGCCTCCTTTAAAACAAAACATTGGAAAACTTGATAAACTTTTATTATCTTACTGCAACTTGTTAGAATATATTTATCTGCAGCAGTCTGAGACTGTGTATTGCATAAACACTTGAAAACAAATCTTACACATGAAAAGTACATTCTTTAGAAACCTCTTAATCCAGTTTGGAGGTACTATTTAATTATCTAACAGCACCTCAAGTGGCTTTAATAAAATGAAATGAAAGAAACTGGATGGGAGAAACAGTCCGCAACCATACGTTTTTTTTTTAATGCATAGTTAAGTTAGACTAGAAATAGTTCTATGGTCTTCTGGAGAGAATGCTTGTGTATTGCCTAAAACAGAATATTTTATTGCTGATTAATATATTTAAAATTAAAGCAATACTGTTTATTGAGGTTGGACACCTCTTCAACCCTTCTTTTTTGTTTTTTTTTTTCCTCCTACCTCTGGGAACAGTAGCAGAGTTGCGTGTCTGACCTCAAAACTGCATAACCCCACTAAAAACAGGGGGTAGAAACACAGCACTGCAGGAAGAGTGCGGGGCAGGACCAAAACGAAACCCTAAACTAAATCCTGAAACTGACCTTTTGAGTGCGTATTAACAGAAGAGGTGCTCTCAGTAGGTATGAACAGAAGTGTTTTTCGGATTTGGAGGGTTTTTTTTTTTTTTTCCCCTAAATCTTTAGTTCTGGGCCAGTTGGTTAAAGGCGGGTGACTGCTGCAATGTCGGACTTGTGGCGACGGGACAGCGATGCTATCCCTAACAGTGACACACACACAGATACACATCGATAACATACTATACATACATACGAGATTTTATATATAGAAAAGATTGACCTCCCTCACCCCTGCGGCCGGCACGCGCGGAGGTTCTCCGGCGCCCGAGGCACCGCC